>CAUYQS010064266.1:0-35013 GCA_963574585.1 Otolemur crassicaudatus
AATTCTATTCGTGGGTTGATGGGTACTTGGGCTTCTTCCACGACTTAGCAATTATGAATTGGGCTGCAATAAACATTCTGGTACAAATATCTTTGTTATAATGTGATTTTTGGTCTTCTGGATATATACCTAGTAGAGGAATTTTAGGATTGAATGGCAGTCATATATTTTTAGTTTTTTAAGTGTTCTCCAAACATCTTTCCAAAAGGAACGTATTATGCAGCCTTAAAGAAAGATGGAGACTTTACCTCCTTCATGTTAACATGGATGGAGCTGGAACATATTCTTCCTAGCAAAGTATCTCAAGAATGGAAGAAAAAGTATCCAATGTACTCAGTCCTACTATGAAACTAACCAATTATAGCCCAAGAATATGGGGAAAGGGAGGGGAGGGGAGAGGGGAGGACGGGTGGAAGGAGGGTAATTTGTGGGACCGCACCTACGGTGCATCTTACAAGGGTACATGTGAAACTTACTAAATGTAGAATATAAGTGTCTTAACATAATAATTAAGAAAGTGCCATGAAGGCTATGTTAACCAGTTTGATGAAAATATTTCAAATTGTATATAAAACCAGCACATTGCACCCCATGACTGCATTAATGTACACGGTGATGATTTAATTTTAAAAAAAAAAGAAAATTAAAAAAAAATTAAAATAATTCTACATACAGAATAGAAGAAGCCCTCTGATTTGCTACTCCAAGTCTTGAAACCATAAAGGCTACAGCCCAGAGCTGTATTGCCAGTGTTACAGGCAGCCAGTAGCGTAAAACGGGTGTAACTGGAGGCATCTGTTATAAAAAAACTTATGTCTCTCAGTAAGAGTTATCTCTCCTCATCACAGACAAAGAGGTGCCAACCTATGTGTTCACAGAGTGCTCATCTAAATTATATCCAGTCTGCATTCTCTGAAAATTTAAAAGCGATTTACTTATTTTTTTGCTATAACAGATTATAGCCTAGTACTATATATTTTCACCAGAAGTTTTTAAACATTACTGTTATTGCTGTTTTTGGTTCTTTCTCAAATCATAGTCACCAGATAAGATGACAGTAAGCCATCGCATTCATTTCAATCTTTTTGTCTACCTGGGAAAAAAAATAAGGCAAAGAGCTTTGAGGTCAGTAGATTTAAATATAAAGCTAGATTTTTGTCACTAATTGTTATAAACACTGGACATATTCTTTGCTCTCTCTGAACCTCTCCCAGGTAGTATTAACTACACAGTCTTTAACAACAACAACAACAAAAAATCAGAAAGAATGTAACATGGTTATAGTCCAGAGGAACTTCTCAGAAATCCCACACTTGAGGAAAGGGGAGCTGAAAGTAAACATAAGCCTTCGTAACATATTTGCCAACTTAAATTATCAATTCAGGTAATTTGTAGAACAAGTTCATTACTAAAAAGACTTGTAACTTGAGTGACATTCAGGCATCAAAAATCATAGAAATGTTATCTCCTAGGCCCTCGGAGTCATTTTTCATGTGTCTGTTTTTAAAGCTTCAGCAATTAACATTGTTCAAGCGTTGGAAACTCATGGAAGATGACAGTTTATCAGCTCTTCTCAACAAGGATTTCAGGAGAGCATTTAGCCCTGACAGCCCAAGACATCCATCATATTTAATGAATTAGCATATCTACCATGCATATAGAAAGTTACCAGCGTATTAGCCTTGGGAGAATTGAGGAAAGAGTAGCCTGGCCATTTTCTACATGCCTTAATTTTGATTGATAGGAGGCTGAGAGATAATTATTGAGTCATGTTTTCTTGACAAGGTCCATAAACGCCCTACTCCCTGTCCGAAGCTTTGACCATTGAAAAATGTTTACAGAGTATAAATTAGAGGCAAACAGGATAGGATGAGACCATAAAGAAACCACAGATTTGACACAGCCCTAGACTTGGACACCTATTAATTGTGAAACTTTAGAAAACTAATTTAATTTCTCTGACCTTCAGTTTACTCGTGTGTAAAATGAGATAAGTGATGACTTCTTCAGAAGGCTGATGAAAGGACTACATGCAATAAAGCATAAGTGCTTAAAATTTAATAAGGATGCAATAAACAAGAGTGAACATTACTATTGTTACTATCATAGCTAATTCTCGAAATCTTCCAATAGAAAGAATCACCCGTGTTAAATGCAGCAAACTCCAATGACAAATCAGAGCTCATGTGAGCAGGACATCTAGAAGACGGAAGTTAACTTGGAAATAGAGAAAGTGATGGAGAATAGTGTTTAGATTTTCAGTAAGTTACTGAATAGTTTAAACAGCAATAGTTTAACAATTTGACTGTTAAAGATTCACTACTTTTACTATTCTCTGCCACAAAAAAATAATGTCATTTACTAAGACCTGAATGTCTGAAATAATAATTTCAATCTAAATAGGACTAGAGAATATTGGGTTTCTGAGAAAGAAGGGTTTTATCCTCAAGAAAATTTCACTGGTTAATAGAAATATGCAAACAAAATAACAATGAGATATCTTTTTTTGCACATCAGTTAGTAAAAAGTAAAAACAAATGATAACTATCCATAGCAGACAATAGTACTGTCTAGTACTGTCACAGTCATGAACGTACAATACAAATTGGTAGAGATTTTCTTATTTATACTTTTAGATTTTCTTTTTGCTTTTTGAAGTTTTGGCTGAGGCCAGGTTCAAACCCCCTACTCCCAGTATATAGGGCCAGTGTCCTACTCCTTGAGCCATAGGCACCTCCCCTTTATTTTTTTTTTCAGACAAAGTCTCACTTTGTTGGCCCAGGATGGAGTATCATGGCATCATAGCTCACAGCAACCCCAAACTCTTAGGCTTAAGGTATCTCCTGCCTCAGCCTCACAAATAGTTGGGCCTACAGGCACCAGCCATGATGCCCAGCAAACTTTTCTATTTTTAGAAGAAATGGGGTCTCACTTTTGCTCAGGCTAGTCTCAAACTCCTGAGCTCAGGCAATTCATCTACTTCAACTTTCCAGACTGCCAGAAATACAGGCGTGAACCACCAAGCCCAGCCCCCTGGTAAAGTTTAGAAGGCAATTTGGCATCAATTTTAGACACATATCTTTTTACTCAGAAATTCCATTGAATTGACATGTTTGAAGATATATGTTCAAAAATATTATTAGTTTCTTTTTGTAATAAGAAATAATTTTATCAATAAGGAAACGTGTATATTAATTATGATTACAATGTGCTATCTCTAGATGCAATATCACCATTTCAAAACATGAAACAATTTCTGTAGACTGATTTGGATGTATCACCAACCAAAAACTAAAAGAAAGAAAAGCAAGCTCCAAAACACTCTTCAGAGTATGATGTTATTTACATGAAAATCATTCATGGGTTTAGGGAGCGTTTGTGCGTGTGTGTGTACATACATGATGCACAATGCAATGAAAAAAATATGACAAGATATACATCAAACAGATGATAGTGCTTCTCTCCAGGGAAGGGATGGGATTAAGAGACGGTGGTGAAAGGAGAGTTAACAGTTTTATACTCTATGCTTTTTACATGATTTAAATTTTCCACCAAACTTACAGTGCTTTTGTGATTTAAAGTATTTTAAATCATTACTAATAGAGTTAATCTCTTTCTTTCTGATTTGGTCCAGGTAGAGCCTTCAAAGCTTGATCTAATAATCAAGATGACTGCTACTAATATAAATTAATCAGGCATAAACATCAGTGCTAACTTTAAAAACTAAGGGAAGGAATGATAAATAGATTAAGAGAAATATAAAGACCACAAAATGAATAGCCTCGGTTTTAATACAACAAATATTCACTTAACACTAGCATGTGTCAATCACTGAGTGGCTTGGTATTGAGAAATTACTCAAATAGGTTTAGTCCCTGAGCTCAGAGAGTTCTCAGTTGAGTGGAAGTAACTGACAGATAGGCGGATCGTTTCACTATCCTGGGATCAACTCAGTGATTGACGCATGCTCAACAGGCTATAAGAACAGTGGGGGAGAGTCCCAGGAAGAACGTCTGGTTGGTGTTCACTCCTAGACTCCAAGGATTAATCTCTAAGAACTGAGACTCTCATCCACTTGACTGCAAATAAGCCCAATTAAAAACAATGAATAGACAGTGAGTCCTTAACAGCTCTTCAATATATTACAATTTATTACTTTATTATACTGAAGGAATAAAAAAGTAGTTATCTATGCCGACATCAAGTTCATATTAGCTTACTAAGAACAAATTAAAAGATTCAGAATTGCATCACTTATGTCTTGCTGAGTCCCCAACAATAATAGCCATAGGCAATTATTTAGTCATTTGTAATTCACAGAGTACCTACGTGTACGTCATTTCATTTTATCCTTAAAATGTTTGTGTTGTAGGTGGGAAGAATTTCCCCATTGTACAGAGTAGACAATGGAGGTTCTGAAAGATTAAAATGGACTTCGTTATTAGATTCCATTCTCAATAAATGGGGCCTTTTTCTCTATCCTGAAGATGGCTTTGGATTTGCAAATACCATATTTAACAATTAGACAAAATATAACAAAGTGTTCCTGTTTTCTCTGCAATTAACAGCAGGACCTTTTTATACCATGCTGATATGATTACAATAATTATCATAGTAACAAGAATAGAACACACTGTAAGAAAAGTGGAAAATCCCAACCTAAACTTTCCTCAGAACTCCCAGAAGTGCTCAGAATAAGACCTAATATTAACACTTTTTAGATCTGAGTTCCCTTCATGTAGTTATTCCTTCTACCCAGAGCAGTTTTAGTAAATTTATTTATTTATTTTTGTTTCCATGACTTAGTTCAGTAAGATAAACTGCTTCAAGCATGAGCCTTTCAGAAAATTTAGCAGAAAGTCCACAAAGTGCTCTTACCTTTCTCTTTAGCAACTCAAATAAGTTTTGGTATGTTTTATTGCCTTATATTGAGTAAATCGTTGTTAAACCATGTATTTTTTAAATTTGTATTATTTTTATGCTGTATGGGGTTTTTTTTTTTTTTTTCAAATATTTCTGACTGGTTGTTGGTTGAATCCACGATGTGGATGGCCAACCTTTCTCCTCACAGCATCCCTAAGACATTGTTTATATCACTGCATCTGTTTAACGTAAGGTAGAACTGAGGACCAGAGAGGTAAAGTAACTCACCTAATATTGTCTAGCTAGTAAGAGGCAAAGCAGGAGCTCAAATTCTGTCCTCTGTAGCATGAGTGCCAGTGCTTTCAACCACCCCCTATGTTGCTGGGGGATGTCATGTTCATATGTATTTTATTCCTACATTTTAGCCAAGGGAAAGTGATGCTTTGAATGGGTACATCTAAATCTCAAGTCAATCCCTTAGACTGGGAATAAATCAATGTCATACAAAACACACACACTTAAGAGAGGGAAAAGAGTGGATCCCCAGAGGAAAATCAGTACACTCTTTCCAGAAGAAAGCTTAATGGATTCTGTTGTGGCAAAAACAACAGTCATTCATGACAATTCCATATAAACGTGGTATTAATATGCCAAGCTTAATTTTATGCTGACTGAAGGCTGAGAATTGGTTTTATGGCATAAAATTACATAAGGGTAAGAAAAGATGCTATCAATTAGGTTCCCTGGGACACAGATTCTGAAATGGAAATTTGCATGCATGAAGCTCATTAAGAAGTGCTTTCACAATAAAGATCTCTGTAAGGGAGAGAAAGAAACATAATTGAGTGGTGAGAAAAGTTGAACTCTAAAATGTTGGGCTCACTCAATCCCTTAGGGATCTCTGACTCTAGTCTAGACCTCTAAGTTGTTCCACGTAAGGCAGGAGGGACAAGGCCTTTAAGCTCCAACTTTGTTCAGTAATTAGATAGATAAAACCATAGATGAGGCAATGACCCTCTACTGGGAGCAGTTCCTGAGAGGAACTCAGATGTGCCCTCTCTGCAGGTAACATTTCCAGAAGCTGAAGGAGTGAGTGCCTTGATACCGATGAGGGGTGACCTGGTTGGCACCCAACCACACTCATGGGTCTACACCTTGTGTGACCTAAATCTATCGGTAGGGATTAAGGTCACCTCATCTGGGAACATTTCCTCCAGGATTCTGGTTGTGCTCTTTTCCCAGAGACATGTGCAAGTGAAATGTTAGTGGGATAAATTACAGTCCTTCCACCAGTTTAAGTATTCTCAGGCCTTCACTGATATTCATCACCTCCTTCCTCGGGTACCAGTTCTAGACTCCTTTTCCCTCCGTTAGCACCTTGCTATTCTAAGCCCTAGGGTATAAACCCCTGTTCATCATACCATTCTTGGACTGTAGTTGTTTCACCCACCCATTTATGATCAAAACTGGGCAGGGGAACACAAATATTTATAGCAGCATAATTCACAATCACAAAGACATGAAAACAACCCAAGTTCCTGCCAATACATGAGTGGATTAATAAAATATGGTATATGCATACTATGGAGTACTACTCAGACATTAAAAAAATGGCAATCTGTTATCTTTTGTGACAACCTGCATAGAATTGGAAACCATTCTTCTAAGTGAAACATCATAAGAATGGAAAAACAAACACATATATTCAATAGTAAATTGGAACTAATCTGTCGACACTTATGTGCACATAGGGAAGTAAATTTCAATGAAGATCAAATAAGAAAGAGAAGAGGAAATGGATAAATTCACATCTATTAGAGACAGTGTACACTATGGGTGAAGGTAACACTTATAACTTGACTTACTCTGTACAAAAACAAAGTACATGTATGTAAACAGAACTTGTGCACCTCCTAAGATTCTGAAAAAATGTGCAGGGAAGTAACAAGAGTCACTCATCTGGATTCAGTGACAGCCAATTATCACTGCTAGAATGTGCTTCCTTTATCTGCCTTCTGATTTATTGGCATAAGTATTCCAAAATGACTAGCCTGTCATCTATAGAAGTTGATGAGACCCTTGCTGTGTCTCCTGGTGAAAGCATTCTCCCTCTAGGAACCATAATCTCTAGACCCACAGAGCCCAGAGTTGTGGGGCGAAATTCCATAATAGTCATTGATAGTGATAAAAATCTGGTCAACTCCTATTACCACTCCTTGGCTCTCAGACTATGTAGCCTAGGACACTTACTAAGGATAAAGCATCAGATAAGAATTATTAATTTAAAATGTATAAAATGTCCTAAGCCCTTTAAAAGGTATTTATTCATCACTGCATCATGCTGCCAGTCTTTTCTGGGTGGCATGGTAGAAGATGGAGTAGTAGATATCATGGTTATATGCTCACAGTTGCACCTCCTTGGCTTCATAGTCCCTTTGTCTGATGCAACATTATGTGGAATCCTATATTCATAATCAAGCACTTCTAAATCTTTGGATAGTGGAGCTAGCCTGAAAGTTATGGCAGAAAAATCTAAACCCTACCCAAGAATATATTCCAACATTATATAAACATTTTCTCATTCTAGGAAGGGATCAGCTTTTTATAATAATTATCAAATATGGGTCGGTGCTTGTAGCTCAGTGGCTAGGGCTCCAGCCACATACACCAGAGCTGGCAGGTTCAAATCCAGCCTGGGTCTGCCAAACAACAATGACAACTACAACCAAAAAAAGCTGGGCCTTGTGGCAGGTGTCTGTAGTCCCAACTATTTGAGAGGCTGAGGCAAGAGAATCACTTAAGCCCAAGAGTTTGAGGTTGCTATAAGCTATGACACCACAGCACTCTACCCAGGGTGACCTAGTGAGACTCTGTCTCAAAAAAATAAAAATAATAAGATAAAATAACTATCAAATAGCTAGTCAGTCTTCTCAAGAAATGGTATCATAGCAAAGGCACTTGTCACTGCTGCTGGCAGTTTAGACCTTAAGCAGCAACAAAGGTGGATTTACCTCGATAAGTTGAAGCCCAAGCTGTGGTCCATGAATAGCTTCCATCTTTGCCACCCAGGCTACTTTCTGCACTAAAGTGGCTAACATGACATCACCTGTCCAAAATCATTGTTTTCTACTTGGTTGTTCAGTAGACAGTCTTCTGCACAGATGCTCTCTGGTGGATATTAATAAAAACACCAAGTATTTCTACTTAAAGCCAAGACAAATTTAGAAGCTGAAATCTACATCCTCTACTGAAGAGAAAGAAATAAAAATAAGAAAAACATACAAGACCATAGTTTTCAACACCTTGCACATAAGACAACAAAGAAGAGTGAGCCTTGGGTTAAGGAGATACAGGTGAAAGTCCATCTTTAAGTATATGCCCAGTGAAAAGATCTTTCAAAAGTAAAGGTGAATACTTTTTCATATATACAAAAGTTCAAAGGAGTCATCAATAGCATATTTCATCATAAGAAATGCCAAAAGAAATGGATCTGTACAAAAGAATTAAGAATAGTACACATGCTAAATATGTGAGTATAAATATGTGCTTTTTTCTTATTTAAACCCTTTTTAAAATATTTGAAGAAAAAGCACGTCATTGCATTGTACGATTCGTAACATACTCATGTTCTTTTTCTTCTTCTGGTTGACAGATGGACACATCAGTCAATCAGGGTTGGAAGGGAGAAGGCCAAGGAAACAATGGATCTAGATACTACCCATTTTCAAAACAAATAAGACTATTTGCCAAGTGCTAAATTTTCTCAATTGTCAACATGAGCTCATCTTTTCTACTTTATTCTCATTGGACTCATCCATGTTGGAGGATTTGTCTACTCGGTCAACAATTATTGATTGAAGTCATTTTGTATAGGTGTAGGCAGAAAAAAAAAAAAGACTGAGTTTTTTCAAATAACCATCATGTGAAATAAGGTACAATTGAATCACAGTTTTCTTTGGCCTCTAACCCAAGTCCTTTCATATACAAATTTGCTTTTAAAATTAATATGAGACAGACTTTTCCCAAAGCAAAGAAATGCCATACACCAAGTACACATATCAGGGTTTCATATCCCTGACTACACTAGCTTTACTTCAAATTCAAGCACAACTTACCAAGAACTCACTCTACGCATTCTTACATAGTACCCACGAAAGTCATAAGAACACACAAATATCATAGGTTCCAATCACACCTCCAAAGTAAGCTTTGACAAAGGACATGCCATGTCACAAGAGCACCATGTCTTAAAAATTGCCTACAAGACCAGTGCTGTGGCTTAGACCTGTAACCCCAGCTGTTAGGGAGGACAAGGCCGGTAGATTGCTTGAGCGCAGGAGTTTGAGACCAGCCTGAGCAACAGTGAAACCCTGTCTCTACTAAAAATAAAAAAAAGAAAAATCAACCAGACGTGGTGACACATGCCTGTAGTCCCAGCTATGAGGGAAGCTGACGCAAGAGGATCACTTGTGCATAGGAGTCAAGAGGTTGCTGTGATCTATGCTGCCATGGTATACCTGAGGCAACAGAGTGAGACTATCTCAAAAAGACTGCAAACAGACACAAAACTTGCCTTTACATTACAAGGAATCATCCCTGGAACTCTGATTTTTGGGTTACCAAAACTAGAGTGATAATAAAATTAACACTCTCAGAGATTCAAGATTATGTACTCTCTTGGCCAATATTTCATGCCTATTTTGAGTACATTAAATGAATCCTGCATTTGCTGCCTTATCATACAAGAATTAAAATTCATGGCAAAAATATATTTACACAGCTACATTTAAACATAATTTTAATGATAATAAGTAACTGGTTAGATATACACTTCTTGTGCTACAGCCTTTAATTTCATTTTAAATTTTAATTGGCTATTTTAATTAGCTAATCTAAATATTTTACACTATACAGAAAGCTCAAACATTAAGGAACTATGGCTAATTAAATTATCTGGTTAGTGAAATATTAAGGCAGAAGATCCTTTAATTCAACAATTTCTGAATATACACATGATGGATAAATGAAATGCATAATTGAATCTTTCTGTGTGACTTAGGTTCTATTCATAAGACTTTAAGAAGACTTTGATCAGTGATACTATTATCCTATAAATGTAGATGGTTAACATTAGGTTGTTTTGTGCATATCAGAGAATGGTATTTTGCATTTTCTAGAAAGTAGACAGAAATCCTCTAGAGCCTTCCATTAAATGAATGCAATACCTTTTGAGAAAGAACATGTACAAGTCCAGCCAATCGGGGGCTTCAAAAACTGGTCACAAATATCTATAATATTATAAAGTAGACAGTGAATTGCTTATACTAACATAGCCAATCTGGATCTGTTTTACCTTACTGCAGTATATTTTGTGTACTATCAAAATAATTGTAAACAGTTTGCTCTTACAAAATTAAAAATTTGGAATTAAAAATCTAACTTCTTTCTTTGCACATCATTTATTCTTCCCAAAAGTGAGAATTTAACTGATGTCACTCAAAAAAGTTTGTATTAAACCCACTAGCTATATACTCACTTTTAATTGAGACATAACAAGTAGATGTCAGATTCCCTTCATATTTGTTGCAGATACAGTTCCCAGTTCCTGGCCCCATTTATGTTTTTAATTCCCTGGGCTAATCATCTGTGCTAATTAATCTAACAACTATCTCCAACTCCCTAACAGAGGATTCTGCAAGGATGGCAGGGGCTGAGGTAGAAAAATTAATAGTTGGGGTTACTTTCTCAAAAGATAGTTCTGTGTGAAGTGAGAATAAGAATATATACAGTTTTTCACAGAAATAGAAAAAGTAACTTCAAAAGTTTGTATGCAATTACAAAAGACACTGAATAGCCACAGCAATCTTGAGCAAATGAAACACAACAGGAAGCCATCATACGATCAGATTTCAAAACTTATTACAAAGTTATAATAATCAAAACAACCTGGTACTGGCATAAAAACAAACACATAAACCAATGAAACAGAACAGAGCATCCAGAAACAAATCCACATATTAAAGATCAACTGATTTTCAATAAAGGTGCCAAGAGAACACAATGAGGGAAAAAATTCTCCCTTCAATGAATATTGTGGATATCCAAAACAAAACTGGATATCCACATCCAAATAAGTAAAATCAGATCCTCTTCGTATTCCATTTGTAAAAATCAACTCAAGAGGACTAGAGACTTAAAATGTAAGACCCAAAACTATAGAATTACTAAGAGAAAGCATAGGGGAAATGCCCATGATATTAATCTGAGCATGATTTTTTGGATATGACCCAAACAGCACAGTCAACAAAAGCAAAAATAGATAAATGTTATTACATCAAATATCCTTCTGCATAGAGAGAGAAACAATAAAAGAGTAAAGAGACAACTTATTGGTAAATAGCTTATCTGAGGAGGGTCTTAACAGCCAATATACAAAGAACTCAAACAACTTAATAGTGATAAAATAACCCAAATAAAATATGGACAAAGGACCTGAATAGACAAAGACATACAGATTGACAACTAGTCTATGACAAAATCGTTCAACAATACTAATGAAAAACCATGAGATACTACCTGGTAGAATGGCTACTATCACAAGATGAATGATAACACACTATTGGTGAGAACAAGGAGAAAAGTGAACCTTTCACACTGTTGGTGGGAATGTAAATTGCTATAGCCACTACGAGAAACACAGATTCCTCAAAAAGTTAAAAATAGAACTATTATATATATGTGATCTACCAATCCCACTAGTTGGTATCTATCTGAAGGATGTGACATGATTTCTGCATTCCTATATTCATTGCAGCACTATCCACAACACCCAATATGTGAAATCATGGTAAGCATCCATTCCACAAAAGAACGGGTAAAGAAAATATGATATATATGCTCCATGATGGAATACTATTCAGCCTTAGAAAAGAAGGAAATCCTGGAACTTACGACAATGTGAAAGACCCTAAAGGATATTATGTTATGTGAAATAAGCCAGCCACAGAAAGATAAATACCACATGATCTCATATGTAGAATCTAAAAAAATGAACTCACAGAAAAAGTAAAATGATGGTTACAAGAGACCAGGGGAGAAGAGTAGGAATTGGGCACAGTGGGTCTAAGAACATAGAATTTCAGTTAGACAAGGGGAGTAAGTTCAAAAGATCACGAAGACTACAGCTAATAATCATATATTTAATAATTAAAAATTGCTAATTGAGTAGATTTTAAGGGCTTTTACCAACAACAGAAAAGTATGTGAGGTAATGCATATGGTGAATAGCTTAAATTAACTATTCCCTTATATATATATCAAATCATCATATTTTATACCAAAAATATATACAATTTTTACTTGTCAATTAAATGAACAAATTCTTAAAAATTGATGTGGTAACATATTACAAATGTTTCTTATTACTAGTAAAATAAATACTAAAATTTTAAAAAGAAAGAATATATGGAAATCAGTTAAGTTTGAATAGAATGGAAGTTAATTCACAGGAATCTTCTTGCCCGAGTTTCTTATGTATGAAACTCACAAGAATAATACTCTCTTCCAAAGGCTTTTCCCCTCAACTCCACCAAACAAAGCAAACATGAAATCTTGCTTTTTACAAAACCATGAGTCTGTCTTTTATGCAGGACCCACATTTCTTCCTATACTATTTATAACTCCACCCCAATTTCATTTATCTATTTTCTGACCCCAAAGTCAGTAAGATTATAGTTACTTTTGGTCCTTTATTGAGTCATACATCCATTAATCTTCAGTAATAATGTCACTTGAAAAAGTCCTTTTATATTTTCTTTATCCTGGAGCTCATTCTGAAGATCTCTGGCAAACTGCATATACGATTTGGGGGCTGGTGCTAAAATGGTGGTCTTTAAACCTACTAGACAAAACAATGAAGTCCATATTCATGTCTGATCCCACTTTTCGTGCATTCTAGGATAGGCAGTAAGCTTATAAACTGTTGAGTAAAACTGACAAAGATCACATCTGTGTCATATCCTCAAGAGAATAGTACACATATACACACACAGGAAAAAACTGGTTAACAGTTGTAGTTGATTAACATTTTTATTTAGTTTGCTTTAACTTTAAACCTACAATAGAAAAAAATGAGGAAAACCCCTACTCAAAGCAAGATGAAATAAAATGGGCAACTAAAGCTTGGTCTTGACTTTTCATGCACTCAACTTCAAATTTTTCACACATTCTGTAAATTTGCTGTGCTAAGAAGCTTTTTCCCCTGTTTAACATTCAGGACAAAAGAAATGTACGTGTCTATCAGCCTATTTGTCAAGACATAAAAGTAATAAATGAGAGTCACATTTGAATAACAGGAGTGTACCTGACATGAGAGAATAGAACAGCCTAGGCAGCTTCAATTCTCCTTCTTAAAATTATTCACTATTGTTGGAAATAATAGAATATCAAAAGAATAAATTCAAAACTCAAATTAGTTCCTATCCTCCCAGGAGAGGCTGCCTGCCTGATTCTGATCTGTCTTTCAATGTGTTGTTCTTGCTCAAACTTACAATTTCAAGGGCTCGAATGTCATTCCAATATGCAAAGGAGGGTTAGCATTAATAAGAGTTATATTTAGAAATCCTTCTACTGTGAGATAGAAAAAATATTAAACTTGTGAATTTTAAGGTCACAACAAGGACATATTGACTAAAGTTTCAAAATTATGTAAATTAGCTATTTCAGTAATCACAGGCTCTACAGAGGTGCTGCCCAAATTAAAAAGGACAAGTTTGTTCATTTTTTGTTTGTTGTTCATTTCTTCATAAAGATCTATCAAGGGGGTGTGGGGAGGGCATTTATATTCTGGTAAAAAAAAAAAAATTCCCACACTCTGGGAGGCCAAGGTAGGTGGATGGCCTGAACTTGGGAGTTCAAGACCAGCCTGAGCAAGAGTGAGACCCGTCTCTTTAAAACAAACAACAACAACAACAAAAAAAAAAAACAACTGGGCATTGTGGCTGGCACCTATAGTCCCAGCTACCTGTGAGGGTAACGCAAGAGGATCACTTGAGCCCAAGAGTTTGAGGTTTCTGTGAGCTATGACACCACAGCACTATTCTGAGGGTGACAAAGTGAGACTCTCAAAAAATATACCCAAATCTCAGTGACTTTTAAAAATAAAGTCCTATTTCTCTCCCTCACCCCACATGGTTACCACTTTACTCCTGTTACCAGCTGACAGAGCAGAGCAGCCATCAGGGTCACTGATCATGTGACAATTGCATAAAATAGTGTGTTAGATAAGTGACGACACAACTTCTCACACTCACTAGTTGAAACCAACCCTACGACCCCACCTGAACATAATGGGACCAAGAAGTTTATCTCTCCAGGTACTTACAGGAAAGAGGGTAACAACCAAAGCAGGGAACACAACAACAACGGAAGCCCTGCCCTTAGACTCACAGCGAAGGGAGTCATACGAATACAGTATGTACAGAGACAAATAAACAAGGTAATTCCCCATGGTAGGAAGTGGCACTGAGGAGATGATGGATGACACGGTGGACAGGAGGAGTGCAGGGGTTTAAGCTAACATAGACAGTAACATAGACAGTTTTTATATCTTCCCTTTGCCCTTCCAGATCCACTCTCCTTCCTTTTCTGCTCCTCTCTGTGCCTTGAGAAGTTGACATTTGTGGATTCCATCCATGGACCTCCTTTCTCTTTAGCTCCCAGTTATCCACCACTGAGAAACACTAGGGGGAGCCAGAGAGAGGCAGCAGAGTGAAGGCCTCGCTCCCGCTGCGAAGTGGTTGCAGCTGGCCGGCTAGAAATCTCCTGGGAGGTTAAAACTCCCGCCAGATAACCCTCTCCAGATGCATTCTCTCCCCTTCCAGGATAGCCTCCAAATCCTCCCCAGCTCTTTCAGGCCTAAGAGTGGTAACTTCCTAATGTTCCAGCCTCAGGAAAGTACTATTGTGGTTTCCCAGATCGCTGTAGACTGAATTCTGTCCTCCCCAACAATCAGATATTGAGGACCTAACCCCTACAAGGCCATAGTATTTGGAGCTGGGACCCTTGGCAGATAACTAGGTTTAGGTGAAGTTTTAAAGGTAGGACCTTCAAGATGGAATTAATGTCCTTAGAAGAAGAAACACCCAAGTATGCTAACCCTCGCACATGCACACACACTCTCTCTCTCAGGCCATTTGAGAATACAGTAAGAAGCCAGCCATCTGCAAGCCAGAAGGGGCCCTTAGCAAGAATCTGACATACTGTCACCATGATCTCGGAGGGCAGGGAACTTGCATGCAGCCTTGGGGCCACCCCTTGCCTTCAGGATCCTTGATTGCGGCCTTTTCATGTTGTCCAAATTTTATAGAGCAAATCCTTATTTTTTTGTCTGTTTGTGGTTTTGTTTAGCAGGCCAGGGCCGGGTTCAAACCCACCAACCCCAGAGCATGGGGCTGGTGCCCTAACCACGGAACTACCAGCGCCCAGCCCTGAGCAAATCCTTTTAATAATAGGATTTGTTCTGTGAAGTTTGGATTCAGATGAGGGGCTATGCTTGAGTATCTGATGGCCACATCTGGCCCTCAGGTTACAGGTTCAAAATTTCTACTTTTTTTTTTTCAGGTTAAAATAAGGGTACATAATATTAGGTTACATCATTGCATTTGTTAGGGAAAGTCCAAGTTGCAGTTGGGCCCTTGACCCAAAAGGTCTACCACATACCCCTGAATTGTACCCCATAGGTAAGAGCTTACCACACCCCCTCTACTTTTCTTAAATTTAAATGTGTTTTTCTTCTGGGTGGGCATGTAGTTGTTCATATAGAGTGGGTGTGGAGAGAAGGGAAGACTTATACACTGTTGATATACAGTTGAGTTTGCAAACTAACACAGCCTTTTTGGAACGAAGTATGGAGAATCCTCAAAAAGCTAAAAGTAGATCCTCCATTGGATCCTGCAATCCCATTACTAGGTATCCACCCAGAAGAAAAAACATCATTTCACTGAAAGGACATTTACAGTCGAAAGTTTATAGCAGCTCAATTCACAATCACAAAGATGTGGAAACAACCCAAATGCCCATCAACACGTGGGATTAATACATGGGATAAATGAACTTATGGTAGATATGTAGTATGGAATATTACTCAGCCATAAAGAAAGATAAAGGCTTAACATCTTTTATATTTACCTGGATGGAGGTGAAGCACATTCTTCTTAGTAAAGTATCACAAAAATGGAAAAACAAGCATCTGATGTATTCAATATTAATATGAAAAATCTCTATTCTTTAAGCTACCCAGCCTATAGTATTTTGTTATAGCAATCCAGGAAGATTAAGACACCATCCCTGCCTATACTCTTATAAAAATCCCTTCACTAAACTCTTCTCAAATTACCCAGTATAAGTATCCTATCTCTTTCCCACTGTGATCTTTACTAATGCAGTATGTATTTTTAATTCTCAGTTCTTTGTATCTATAATTTCTCTCAAACTTGTAATTTCTCAAATACTTGACAACTTAATTGTGACTTAGAAAATTGGAACAAACTTTTGCTGGAAAGGGAGAAATGTTTAGGTAAATTTACTGCTTATGTTTTATTTAAAGTATTGTAAATACGATGGCACAGAATAGTCATTCAGAGAATGAAACTTGGGGTTTAGGCAAACCTCGAATTGAGTCCCATCTCTGTACACTGGGTCGGAGTTATTTGGCTACGTTACTAAACTTTTCAAATGTTCATAACTCGCCTGTCAGGTAAGAATTATCATTTGCATTATAATCAACCTACAGAGTTGTGGTAAGATCCCAATTTCTGGAACAGAAAAAGCTGTTACTATTCCTCTCTTACCAAAAATCTTTTATTTGGAATTGCTATCTTGTGTGATATTGCTATTATTGGAAGCTTCTTGAAACTTGAGCAGATCTGTGGTGCTAATTCTCACAACCATGACAGCCTATGGGGTTTTTACAGGAAGGGGAATAGATTAGCATCTATCAACGGGATCCCACAGCCACAGGAGCCAAGCGCAAAAGGCATCCTTCATTTTGCCCACAGAACCTTCTCTTCCACAACAAAGTTAATAAAGCCTTGATTGCCTTTAATGAAGTTCTCATATTAAAGGCAGGTCACTGGTTACAATTTATCTTAATTAATCAATTTTTAATGCTTAGAGGAAGTTGTTTGACTAATCATTTGTTCTGCCTGCACGTTTTCTCTTTATCCCTTTTCTGGCCAGCTGTTACATTACAAACAGATATGATCCATACACAGAGTTGAAAAATACTAACATGCATTAAGCCCCAACTTCAGCAACTAACACGATACTTATTCACACAAAGCATCACCTAGTTTTTCTTTAGCAACACAGAATTTTCCATGGCTCAGTTAGTAAGCATCTTACAGGCAAGTCAAACTAGGCTCTGGAGGCTGCACATATTATGAGCCTTTGCATTAAGTAAAAGGATTTCTCGGCAGGCACCTTAAATCATGAAAGGTCTGAAAACCAGCAATTGTGGTTAGGCAACGAGAAATGTTTAGATTCCTAAATCTCATGTCCAAAAAAGTATGGTTAATAAATTGCTACTTACACATGACCTTGAACATACCTAATCAAGCCATACTTCTAAGATGAAAGTGTTGAGCACATAAGTTATATAACCTTAATCAACTTATTCTTCGGTTTTCAGGTTCCTCATGAAAATAGGAGTAATAAGAATAGATAGGGCAAGAGCTGCTGAAGGAAGGAAATAAAACATGGTGTATAAATTATAGCACCTGATATATAGGAAAATATTCAATAATTGTTTGACATGTTATTATTATGGTACCTGATATCCATTCTAGGTATGAATTACACCACCATTTAGAAAATCTGACCCATCAAGCAAAAGAGAGGGGATATTCTTTCTTTTTAAATTTCAGATTAACATGAAGCTATAATAACTAGGTTACAATGTTTGCATTTATCATGTAGAGTCCCTCTTGGAGTTGTGTCCTGCCCCCAGGAGGTGTGTCACATACCCATACATTGTGCCTATGAAGTAGGAGCACACCGATCCCCCTTCCTTCCTCCTCCTCCTCCCTCCACCCTATTCTCTCTCCCCTCAACTTAAATTGAATCTCTTTTTTCTCTTATGTGGGCTTCATATTAGCATTGAGTACATTGGATTCTTCCTTTTCCATTCTTATGATACTTTCTTTACTAAGAAGAATGTGTGGTTCAACTTCAGCATGATACAAAAGATATAAAGGTCTCCATCTTTTTTAATGGCTGAATAGTAGTCCATAGTGTACATATGCCACAGTTCACTAATCCATTCCTGGGTTGATGGGCATTTAAGTTGTTTTCAAAACTTGGCAGTTACAAATTGAGCTGTGGTAAACAATCTAGTGCAAATGTCCTTATGATAAAATATTTTTTCTTCTGGGTGGATGCCTAGTAATGGGATTGCAGGATCAAATGGGAGGTCCAATTTGGGTTCTTTGAGGCTTCTCCATACTTCTTTCCAAAGAGGCTGTTTGCAGTAAAAGAAAAGGGATATTCTTGCTGTTATATAACCACTCTTTCAGTTTACTACAAAGCTTTCCTGTAACCAACTGTATCCCAAACACTTTGACAGTTTTTGGTTTTCAAGGTTGTGCCATGTGAATATGTCCACAAAGATCACTACTGACTTATTAAATAATTCAATATCGGTAAGCAAAACAGACTCTTCTAGGATTTGGCTCAGCACAGTACAGAATATAATAGCAGTAGGATGAACTTTACCCTAAATAGCTTAGATCTAAGTTGCTTAGAGAGCTCTAGGAGACCAGGTTTCAAATATTAAACCTCAAGCACCTACTAATTTGCTTCAAAGACTCATTTTAACTGCAGAGTTTATAGCTTTGTTAAAAGATAAAGGAAAAGTGAATAAGGAGAAAAATTCTTATTCAGGTTTTAAAGTTTTTTAAGTTTTCTGATAGTTATTTCTTTTATAACTCCTAATATGCTTGTTATGAATTTATTTACAAATATCCTATCACAGAAGGATTTGTTTCTGAAGGGCATTCATGGCAGATACCTGGTCCTTATTACCACATGAACCAGCCAAAAACAAAACATGTTCCACTCAAACCTTTAACAATCCATTATTTCTTCCCAGTCAGGATCCAAAACATAAAACATTAAGCATCTGAAACTCTAACCATTAAAAACATTTTTTTCTGTTTAGTCAATTTTCCTTAGGAAGAAAAAAAAGGGCAGTCTTAAAAATAACTATTTTTGCTTCAGAAATTGACATACTAGCTTGAGAGAGTGAGGTCTACCATATAAGAATGCAATTCAACCAATTTTGTATGTCATTCTAGATATTTCAGATCTATAGGATCATCTAAAACTAGATGAAATTTGAGCCTTCTTATAGGATCAGAATCTTTTTTAAAGATTTCATATTGTTTTTTTCCAGAATAAATTTTCAAGGACCAATTCCCAACGTCATGCCATGAGCAAATGGCTGCTACCTCATATACAGCCCCAACTAGAGTTACTAACTAGAGAATATAAAAACTGGATGCCTACTAAAAGCTAAGAAATAAAGAGACCCAGTAAAGCATTTTTTAAAACACTTTCAAAAAATTCTGAATGTAAATTGTTCTGCAAGATTAATGTTCTCAGAATTCTCAAAAGGTGAAATGTCATGAAAAATAAAATCCAGACACACACACAGAAAAATAAAGCAAGCAAGAGTGCAAGCAGCAAGCAAGAATGGAATGAAAGATGGAGGTCTGGCCATGATAATGGCTAAAATTTTTTTAAATGTACCTATCCAAGTATTGATAGGTACAAGAAGGAACTGGAATCCTCTCACAAGGCTGATAAAAATGTAAAATGCTACAGCCACTTTGGAAAACAGTTTGGCAGTCCCTTAAAATGTTAAACATATACCTACTATATGATTCAGCCATTCCAATCTAAAAATATTTTCAAGACCCAAAAAAGAATGTGTCTATACAAAGATTTGCCAACAAATATTCACAACAGTTTTACTTGTAAAAGCCAACAGTGGAAGCAGTCCAGATGTCCATCAACAGGTAAGTGTTTACACAAATCCTGACATATCCAAAAATGGATTCATGCACAACAATAAAAGAATGAACTATTGATACCAGTGAAATCATGGAAGAATCTCAAAATAATTATGCTAAGAAAAGAAGCCAGATATAAAATAGCACATAAGGTATGATTCCATTTATATGAAACTTTAAAAAATGCAAACTTATCCCTAGGGACAGAAAGATCAGCAGTTGCCAAGTGATGGGAGGGTAGCAGTTGGGGGGGGGGCGCCAAAAGGAAGAAGCAGCTATAAGGAAAAAGAAGCTATCATGGTACATACATGTCTAAACTTACTGCATTGTATGCTTCAAATATATACAGTTTTATATCAACTATACTTCACTTTAAAATAAAGAGATAGAGTCCTCTAGATTAAAATAAATGAAAAGTCACTGTACCATGTGTTCATTCATTGGTCCCTTCTTTAAAAGAAGTCATAAAAGATAATTTCACGACAACTTACACAATTACCTATGAATTGCATTAGTAATAAGGAATTCAGACTATTTTTTCTCGGGTATAACAATGATATTGTATGTAAAATTCTTTTGTTTTTCTTAATAGATATACACAAAATATTTTAGGGTCAAGAATTATGATTTCTGCAAATCATGGAATCAAATTTTTAAAAAGAGAATATGGCAAAATGTCAATTGTTAAGTCTAGGTTACAGTTATACAAGTGTCCATTCAACTTTCTAAAATTATTTCATGTTTTTGAAATTTTTCATGATAAAAATATACTACTCTATTTGCTCTCATTTTTATCAATTTACTTCATTCAATAGTAAATACTACTTAGTAGGAATATTTTTAAAATATCCTTCTATGTAGCAAAAAAATGATCATAAAAAAAATCTATCATTTAATTGACAAAAATGTATTCACTCTGTGAGTGGCTAGGATCACCCCACAGACATCAGCCCAGATTTTCATGAAATAACATACCCAGATAATTTAACAATAGCAATAATAATGATAATAGTAACTAACTACCATTGACACTATGTATTTTAACTTTCTCATATTTCCTAATGAAACTCTCTGGACAACCCCATGATATAGAAGATATTATCATTATCTGCTATGGAATGAATGTTTGTGTCTTGCCAAAAAAATTTATATGTTGGAACCTAAATTCCCAATGTGATGATATGGGAGGCACAGCCTTTGGGAGATAATTAGGTCATGAGGGTGTAGCCCTCATGAATACTATTAGAGCCCTTCATGAATGAAGAGACCAGAACACATATAAGTGCATGCTCTTGTGCACTCACTCTCACTCACTCTCTTCACCATGAAGGATACAACAAGACGACAACCTTTAGCTAACCAGGAGGAGTGCCTCCCCAGACATGGAATCTAGACCTTAATCTTGGACTTCCCAGCCTCCAGAACTGTCAGAAGTAAATGCTTGTTTGCACATAAGAAAAAAAACAAACATTAACTAGCTTTCCCAGCATTACATAATAGAAAGAGTGGGTACTCACATCTGGAAAGACCGAGTCTCCATATGGTAGTCTCACATCTGAGCTCACAAACTTAGTGCCTCCAAAAGCCAGGCAAGAAGCATGATTAGCAGGTGGGAGCTGCAGCAAACTGGACCATTCACTCCCTGGTCCTTGGCCAATAAGGCGTCTGCTTAGATTTTTTAAAAAACTAGAAATTTGGATTTATAGGAGAAATTTCCTAGTTTTTCTTGCTGGATTATTTACATTTGTGACTTATTTTTTAAACATAGTTCTGATAAGAAGCAGAAAATTTTAAAGACTGAACTCAGGACCCATAAGCTGCCAGTGTATAATCTATGGCAAAACAATTAATGCCCCTAGGCATTGCCATGTTAAGAAATACATTGAGAATATCCAAAAAAACTTTTTGAAATCCATAATCCAAGCCAAAAGTTAAACTACCTACCCCATCCATGGGGCCCTGGTTCAATGATATTTCAGAAACCTCTATCATGCCAAAACAACAGATGGGTAACAGGTTTTACGGAATGCATGAGCAGTACACACGGAACTTGAGGCAGCCCCTAGCTCTGCACCATTTCACCAAGTCTCTGAATATTGCACACGGAGAGAACACAAAAGACAGAAGAGACAACGAGAACCAGAGAAGCCTTCTCTAATCTCCCGCCCCACCCCATTTGGCACCAGAGACAACAGTGTCTACTTTCTCTATTCAGCAGACACAGCTATAGATGGACTCCCGACTCTGTGGAACACCCTACACCCACATAGAGGATTCTGAGAAACTCTCTCGTGCATTCTCTTGCTCTGCTCCTGAATTTCCAGAACGATTTTTCTTCCTTTGCCATATCAATGAGCTCAGTTCCTGATGGCCTTTCCTTTGGAGCCACAGGAAAAGGACAGAAGGGAGTAGAAGAACAGAACAATTCCCCTGGTTTGCCCCCATCACCTGCGATCCTCCATAAGGTAACACCTCTATGCTGGGACCCCACTGGCAAGTGCAGCAAGACAGTGATGAGAAGAAATTGAGGTTAGAATAATGCCAATTATTAACAACAATGTCTAAACGCTCAGTATGTGCTAGGTGCTGAATAAAGCACTCTGGAAATACCATCTCCAGAGCTCTGAGGAAGATTCCTAGGGCCATTTCACAGATGACGAAAATGAAACCCACAGGTTTACCTGCTTCTGTCTTCGCCTTTAGTGAACGCCCGACCTGTGATACAAATTCAGACCTCACAATGGTGCCTTAGCTTTTTCCATCTTAACACTATCTCTAGAAGTAAAAGTTGGTGGTGAAGAGGAAAGAAACCAGGGTTAGAAGAACTAAAGCACTTTCCAGAGCAGAGATGTTGCCTCCTGGTCCTCGGCTCCATCCGCCAGCTCTCCAGGAAGATGGGAACTCGCCTCTTCACAGCATCACTTGCATAGGGATTACCTGGAGAGCTCAGCTAAACACACCTTCCTCTTCTCTCCTCTAGACCCAATGAATCCACATCTCCAGCGAAGGGACCCGGAATATGCATTTGAATTGCAACACCACAGCGAATTTTAATCAGTTCATGGAATGAAGAACTAAACTTGATGGCTTCAAAAAAGAGCAAGGCTGAGTCTAAAAAACGTCCACCAGATATTCCAAAATAAAAAATAAATTTTAGTAACAGCCCTGGAAGGAGCCCTCACAGCCAGACTCATAATTTTTATTGTTTTTTTTTTTTTCAGGGAAACATTATCGACAAACATCTGAAGGAACTCGAATCCATTATTTTACTTGTTGTGACATCTGCAGATAATAACAAGCTAGAGGGAAAAGCTGGTTTAAGGACTGCAGCAATTAGGTGATTTGTGACTGATTATTAAAAATAATATATGCAGCTCCTGTGCTTCTCTAGAGGTGAGAGTTACAAATTACCACGGTTGTTTCCGCTGCCGCTGCCGATGTTATTGTTTCTTAAGGATTACAGGCTCCATATGTTTGTGAATATTAATATTATCTGAGGTGTCTCGGGTTGCCATAGCACCTCAGTTCCTTCCTGCTAGAAGGACTAGATGAATTATAAGTCAGACTTGGGAAGGGATCCACATATGTGAATGAAACACGAGAAACTGCTCAATCTAGAAACGGTCTCTTCACTTTCCGCCATTCTCCCGCGTCTTTCCTTTTGATACAGTGGCCAAAATGCACGGGCTCCCAGCCCACTAGCCCTCTCACGCGTGGGCTGCACCCAGGACAACCACCCTCGCCATCTCCCCTCCACAGCCCTGGCACCCTTGACCATTTGTACGCATGTCCTCACCAAACCCTGCTGGTTCTCCACCTTCTTTCCCTGATCAGACAATACTGTGTCCCTAAGTGTACACAGACCCCCGTGATCTGGCGATGTGATCTTCCCCCACCCCTAACACACACTTTATCCCATCATACCAGCATCTCAGGAGCTACAGGGATCAGCCTCCATTTTTCTGCTTCCTCCACCATTTCACCGTTTTTGTTCAGGGATTGCTCCTCCTTTTAACTTCCTCTGTCTAGTCACGCCATCGTTTTCTGCTCTCGACCTTTGTTTTCTGACCTCTGTGAGACTCCTGAGCTTTCCTGTCCCCTATGAGCCCTTAAGGAGCTGGACTAGACACCAGCTTCAGCTACACTATCTCCTCTACTCCAGAGTTGTTGCTTCAGTTCCATCGCTTGTTGGTGTAAGTTCTTCCTACAGGTCCAGATCAAACGCTCCCACCACTATGACAGCTTTTCTATAATTTAACGGACATTCCGTCTGCATCCACAAAGCGTGTGATCTGGCAGTACAGTGCCTGGGGGTGTGGTCTCTGGATCACACCACGTGGGTAAAGTCCTGGCTTTCCACATCCAGCCTTTGTGCATCAGGAAGGTTATTTAACTTTGTGAGGCCTTGGTTTTCTCACCCCTAAAACGATGAGGGTAATAACATCTGTTTCATGGGGGTCATTATGAAGGTTGAAAGAGGTAACTCTAGGTATAAGTCAGACTGGCTGAAAATAAGGGAAACTCTAACTCAGACTAGCAGGAACAGCAAAAGCATATTAACGGCTCACTCATCTGCAAGTCCAGAAGAAAGGATGTCTTTGGGCTGAGCTTGATTCAGTAACTAAGCCATGGGATCAAGAACCTGGTTTCCTTTTTCTTCCTCTGCTCTGCCATCTGAGCCATCAAAGGCTGGCTGTCCTCACAGTTACAAGAGGCTATCATTGGGCTAAAGACTTCTTTATCCAAAAGAAAGGAATGAATGAAATGATCAATTTAAGAAGTTCTCCCAGAATAGCGAGAGGGAACTTTTCCAGATATTCTCAGGAAACCTCCCATGGCCTGTTGTCCAGATGCGAACAGCAAGCACATTCTTGAACCATTGCTGGGGCAAGGGGATTCCACGTGCTAATTAGTCAGACCTGCTCAGAAAGACCAGTCGCCATAGCATGAGGAGGGGGACGACAAATCCTGGAAAATAACTTTCCACCTCTAAATTGCACAATAAGTGTCAATGAAGAATGAACATTGGGGGATGGTATAACATCCACAATGGAGAGTCATGTTCTTAGCTAATGATGGGCGATTATTAAACACTATCCTAAAATTAGCAGTTATTATGTTATTTGTGCTTTCCTCTTTTTTTAATATTATCACTTATTGTTTACATGATTGTTTCTCCATATTCTGTGCATATGCTTTGCTGACATTTTTGCCACTAACACACAATAATGTAAACATTTTACTGCAAACATACCCACCCCAGATTCTGTACCTAGCAGCACTGAAGAACATAAAAGAACATAGCTTGATATATGCTGTTTGGATAAGTGAATAGATAATAAAAAGTGGTCCCACCCAATGTCAAAGCCTCTTTTCGACAAGAATCAGAGATCACTCCATGTTCTTACTGCCTTTAATAATGAATAATTTAACACAGTTTTAAAATGTTCTCTCTTATACAAAATAATATTACTAACCTACCACCGACTACAAAAGCCTGAGAGCCTGTCTGCCTTTGGTAGTTTCCACCTGACCAATAGAAGCTTATTCTTTACCTCAATTACATCAATCTATTCTTTGTTAGTTTTCTTTCACCATAACTTTTCAAGTACATAATGTCATTTGACCAGACTAGATACCCTAAAAAGAAAAACATGAGCGAGATGATTTGTCTTGATCAGTGTACCCTCATTATATAACTTCAATCGAAATGTTCAAATCAATAAATTTTAACTAAAACTCTACAGTTTGCAAAACCACAAATTATGAGGAAAATCCTCAATATTATACATTGTGCAGTTATAAGATATTTACACACAAAAAGACTCCCCTGTTAAGATGAATCTTGAGACTGCCTTATTTTCCATAAACTATACTTCATCAATTTCATACCCATGTAAAGAGATATATGCTTTATTCTACCCTGTTTTTTTAGCAAATAACATGACTTATAAACAAGTTCATTTTAATGCTTTTGAAAAGGAAGTGATATTAACAATTCTGCAATAATTCAACTAGCAAAGGTCTATCTGTAATTTTTAGATATATGTGGCAAATGGTTCTAAATGTGAGTTGTTTTTAAAAGAAATACTTTGTATTTTCTTAGCGTCTGCAGGATTCCAGACTTGCATTACCTGAAAACTAACTTCTCAAAAACATAATATTATATTTGGAAATGTCTTTGAGAAAAGCAAAGCGTGTGGGAGAGATTATAAAACAGACTGGCCATCTCAGGATAAAATGAGAGAAAAATGTGGATTCTCTGTCTTTTAATGAAAGGCTGTAACAGTCCAGAACCTTTGCTTGTCAGTAGAGACTATGTGGTGAATTTTAAGAGTAAAATCTGATGAAAAGGAAAGGCAGAAATGTTTAGAGAATATAAACTAGTTAAACCATTTCAACTTTATGAAAAAAGTAGCAATAAGTTTTAAAATCATAATAAGAGCACACGAGCCCAATCTAGGTAGCACTAGATATAGAAAGCTGTATTATACATTATACATCTAATAATCCATATGCATGACCAGCCACATTTTTATTTTGCATGCCTCTTAAAATTGCTACTTTGGTTTATCTCCAGCTGCAAGCCTTCCACTATCTAATACAAAGCAAAGCCTCAGAAAATAATAAACAACAAAAAGCCTGGTGCATGCAGTGGACAATTGTACATCCCTACAGAATTTCATGCCTGATCCAACTCAGTGAGGTACATGTTGTTACCTGAGGCCAAGAAGTTAAATAATTTTGTTCTATGCTTCTGAGTATTGGGAATCAGGTCCCATGGCCCCTGATGGTGTTGTAATGTGAGATCTAACCAATAAATCTCTTTCCCAAAGCAAAATCCAGCAGAGCAAAGTGGGCACATTGATCTCACACAGCCAACTAAATAGCCCAAAGGTTGAACAATGTAAGTCATTCTATTACCTCTGTCGAACTGGGGTGATGAATCACTCGGATGGAGCTTTGGATGTTTCTTCAGTGATCAGCCTGCTTGATGGCACAACCAACCCGTATGCCCTGCAGTCTCCACTCCAGCTTCTTTGGCGACCCTGAGTATAAAAACAGAGATACAACCAGTTTATTGGGAAAGGCACTCTGAGGAATGTTTATAAAACCACTTCTTTTTAGGAGACACACGTGGCAAGTAGACTTACAAAGAGGTGCTCAACCTCACTCATTATTCAAGGACAACAAATGGAGGCAAAAATCAAACGCTATTTTTGCCCCTAAAATTTAAACAATATGAGAATTTGAGCAAAAACATAGGAAAATTTCTCACTTGTGGGAGGATAAATGGATGCACTCTTGTCGGATCTAAATTTTAAACATGCATACATTTGGAAACATTAATTTCATTTCTATAAATGTATCCCTAGATAAGTGTTCAAAGATACATACAGAAGATAGTACAATGTTGAATTAGGAAGGAGCTAAATTAACTATAGTAACTCCACGCAGTTGAATGTCATGAGGTCTCTGGAAAGAAGGAGGGAAATCTATATATACAGATATGGAAAGCATCACAGCTATATTACAAAGTGAGGAAAAGTAGTTTAAATAGCACTATTGGTAATATGATGCATGTTATGGTTCTTACTTGTAGAATGGTGTATACCTATATATTTTCTTTTATACATTGAAATTTATGGCAGTACAAAATACTGATAAGTCTGTAGAGTGGGACACTGGTGTAAGATCAATACGGGATACAACGGGACCTTATCTTTCCACCTTATTCTTTCTTTACCATGGGAGAGCCAAGAAATTCTCTTCTCTCTTATTTTGGCTGGATCAGGGTGAAACTAGATGATATGTGCCCAGGGTGAGGAGGCTGTCAAAGACCAAGAAACCAATGAATTTTAGCAGCCCTATTCAAACATGAGTGTGTGTGCACACACACACAAATATACATATACAATTAAACAACCCTCTGCCTTCCACCTGCTCCAAAACCTTGTCGTATGACATGCCTCCAATGATAATATGTCTTCCTTATCTTCCAGATATCTGTATTTCAAGGAAGGGTTTGAGGGAGGGACCAGGGCAAAAGTTAATATGGGCATTATTGTCCCCTGATGCCTGGTTTGTGTTTTTCAAAAGGGAAAGACAGAATCTTGTATCTTATTTCTCATTTCCAAAACAGAGAAGAATAAAATCATCCCAGGTACTATCGGTGACTTAGAAAAAAATCCTGTAACTTTGCCTCCCTACTTCAACCAATTTTGAAAGAATAGTTGGGGTGGGAACATTTAAAATTTACCTCGGCTGTTACTGAAAACTATAAGAATGATGAGACTTTATACATAATGATATTGAAATAGCAGGCAGTGAATTGTGGGGATTCTGACAGGCAATGAGATTATGACTCTTTTCCTCTGTCCCAAGTCACAGCATTAAAAACTATCTTCAAGGTCATTGGTCTCCAAAATAGAGTGTTCTCACACACCAGCAATAAAGAAATTTTGAACAAGCACTCAAAATACTTATTAATATGTTATATATATATCACATCATTTTGCTAATATATTATGAATATTACCAAGTATACAAATAGAAATTGAAATGGATGAGATTTAAAATATACAGAAAATTAAGTTTCTAGTAACTTTTTTCTATGTCCAGTGGGATAATAATGTTCCAAATAACTCAAGGAATAACTATCATGGTGTCTAATTGTGCATAACTGTGTATTATGAAATGTATACCCCTAAAATATCACAACTTCAGCCACTTGACCAGTGAAAAAATTTCAGGACCATCCTTCCTGCTGAGATGCTTCCTTAGGGGACCTAAGGGCCTGAATTACATTGAGAAAATAAATTATTCTTCTTTCAATTTGGAAGGGACCAATAATACTTCATGAGTGCTTTCTAGGTCTAAGCAATGTCCAGGGCCTTAAAATATCTTATATTTAATTTCCCCAACAACTCTGTATAGTACACCTTATTCTCATTTTATCATTAGACAAAGGAAGGTTTTAAAAAGTAGTCAAACATCAGCTAGTTAGAAAAGATTCCAAGATCAGGATCCTGGTTTTGCTAATTCTAAAATCTAAATACTTAATCAGTCCTATTTACTGCCTAGAAAAGGAATATTAGGTGTGGAAAGTGGCTACAGAATCTGATATCACAAAACATTACATATTCCAACAGATGAGAAGCCGCGTGAGAACTGGGTCTTGGCTCTTCCTGTATCTTTGAGCTTTATTATTGGCTATCCACATGGAGAGATCTTCCTGTAGCTAAAGATGAACAAGATTGCTCTGTATTTATACTGGGTACACTAATTTTTAAGAACTTTGGTAAGAAAGGGTTAGCTTTTTTTCCACAAGTTTTTCAGTTGTCTCTTTATATCCTCACATTACTTTCTCTAAAGTGAAAATAAAACCCCATGTGGGTTTTAAAAACAGGCAACTTAAAACTGAGCATATGATTTATGTGAGAAATTCTCCTTTAAATAATTTATTCTGAGGCAGTACTTCTCAATGAGGGGGTGAGGGTTGATCTCCAGGAGACATTTGGCGATGTCTAGAGACAGTTTTGGTTGTCACACTGGGAGCAGGGAAAGGCCAGGGCTGCTGCTAAGTGCTCTATAGTGCACGGGACAGCCCCAACAACAAAAAATTATCCTTCTCCAAATGCCAATAGTGCGACATGGAGAAATTTCACTCTAAGGAAGTAATCAATGATATCATCAGAGATAACTATTCATTTCAAAGCACTATTTGAGACAGATCAGAGACTCCTTAAATTACAGTACCTCTATTCATTAGAAGACCAACTATTTTAAATGATTTTCCACAAGAATATTTAACAACATGAAGAAATGTTCATGATATCAACATGCTCTAAAGCAATATATTTGGTATAATTATACTATTATAAAATACACACATACTTACATATAGGCATAGAAAATAATTTGAATTGAAAGAATACTAACCAAAATACAATGACTAGCTGAAGAGTGGTAGGGCGTTTCTGTAAAATAATACTTTATAACCAATGTTATTAAAAACAACACATATCATCCTGAGGAGGAAAATCACAATTGATCTATCATCTTGAAATCTATACAAGCCTCCTACAGTATATAAGATTTTGTACCCACCCAGTTCAGAATGTGCCATATTTTATTTCCCGACATCAAGCTCTTTAATGATAGAAAAGGGAAGCAGCAGGTCTTTCTCGCCAGGTGCCTTCATGACGGCAGTGGATAGAGTTCACAGGAAGATCTTTGTTCAGAACCACAGTAACTCCTACTAGTCTCATGCCTTCACTTTAAAAGACTCCATCGTTACACTATGAATGAGAAGTAGAATTGCTCCTTCCCACTCACACGAAGAACAGAAGGATGACAACACTCTGATAACTGAGCCAAAGTTAGAAACATCTTGAACACCACAGAGCCCCTATCAGAATGTTTTATGAGTGGAAGACATTATGATAATGTTTCCTATGCAGTGTCTTAACTTCCATACTGGAATTCAGAAATAGTATGGATGTCCCTCCAGAAACAAATCCTGATAGATTATGCTTTATTTTAGTGACCAGTAGCCTCATCATGAACAAGCCAAATAAAAAAAAATGGCAGCCAGTCTTCATAAATACCACACTCAAAATCGCAATGTTGGTTTATATCAATTACCAAAAAAAAAAAAAAAGAAAACTGATAAAAGAACGTTTGTTCACCATTATAGTTCAACTTCTAATTTGTTCTGGCCAGAGAAAGAGGACCAGTTTGGGGAAGAAAAGAGGACGATCCATTATTTATAAAATAACAACGATTATATAAATATGAGAACTTATTTTCACCTAAAAGGGGTCCAAATGGCTTGTAGTTATATCTGGTACAAGAACCATTTCCTCCATTCCTGAAATATTAATTAAGAACAATATTTTCTTAATGGCACCAGAAAAGAGAAAGTACTTTTCTGACAGTTGTTCATCCATACATCATGTATCATTTAAAATTATTGAAAATACATTAACTCTCTGACTCAAGATGATAAAATAACATATACTTGCCTTTATTCCCTACTAAAATCTTCCTAAAATAACAGCAAACATGTATTTTTTAAAACCCCGACTAGTTCTGTAAATAAAAAGTTGTTTCATTAGTGACCTAAATTTTGGGAAATTTTCCAAAAGCTAGAATGAGATTGGTAGAGGAGTCCAAGTAAAAGACAACCCAGGCCAGGTGTGATGGCTTACGTCTGTAATCCTAACACTTTGGGAGACCTAGGTGGGCAGATGGCTTGAGGTCAGGACTTCAAGACCAGTCAGAGCAAATGCCAGACCTCCGTCCAATCTCTATAGAAATTAGAACAATTAGCTGGGTGCAGTGGTATGTGCCTGGAGTCCCAGCTACTGGGAGGCCAAGGCAGGAAGATTGCTTGAGCCCAGGAGTTGGAGGTTGCTGTGAGCTATGATGATGCCACTGTACTAGCCCAGGCTGCTGAGTGAGACCCTGTCTCAAAAAAGAAAAAGGAAAGAAGAAAAAAAAGGCAACATAGGAGACATACAAGACAGGGTCACTACAGAGCCTCTTTTCCCAGTGATGATACAGAGAAGTGCAAGTTTGGAGGGGCGAAGGCCTGGAAGTAGCGGAAGGATGTGAACAAGGCTCGAGATAATTAACAAATAGGCCAATTACCTTCTTCCGACGTCCAGCACGCACAGAAAAAGGCTGTCAGAGCCGGGATGCCAGGTCGCCGGCCCTGGCCCAGTAAACTGCCAGGACACAGACTGCTATACGGTCTCACTCGGGATATCGCTCCCCATGGGTGTCGGAGAGCCTGTAGTCTCAGGTCAGAGACGCCGGAGATCCTCAAAGGTGCCCCAGTTGGTCTTAGTAGGAGGAACCTCAACTAACTTCTCCAGAGGCTTTTTATAGACGTGATGCCGTGGCCATTTACACCCCAGGTGTGGAGACTGCCAAGCAATAATGTCTGTCTCTCGTGCTCCACACGCTCTCGTGCTTTGTAACGAGAGACCAATCCCTCCCCAGTCCCTTATTACCAAGGTGTTTCTTTTCAGGTGTCTCCTGCAAAGGCTGATTGCTGCACGTGCCTCAGATCAAGCACAGTAAAAAACAGTTCTCTAATTCTGCGCTGCTCAGGACAGAAACACACAAGTGGCCGGTGGCTTCTATGTTGAAGGTGGAGCTACAGAATCATTTTATTATAGGAGAACATTTTATTGGACGCCAGTACTCTAAACAAAGGGACAGGTCTGCTGAGAGTGGCAGAAGTGAAGATGTGAATACAACAAGAAGATGAAAGAGGAATTCTGTCATAAGCATGGGGCCTGGGAATAAAGCAGAAATGACTTAAGATAGCTTCAGATAGACAGGGGAATAAAGAAGGCAAATCGGCGCAAAACTGAAATGAATTTTGTTTTCTTCATTGAGTATAAGGCAGCAGGAACCACAGTGTCTCTGCAAGTTGAATGACTGGTGGTGTTGGTAATTACAGCTATGCAATTCTGATGCATTAAATGCTTAAGCAAAGACAGGTTTCTTAACCCTTTCTCATCTGAAAAATGATAGTATCTACATCACAGGATTATGAGAGTAATAGTTACGTTAATATGAATAAATACTCAACAGGTGTTTGCTCTTGGGATTGTTACAGTCTTATTGTCACAATAGACAAGTCACTGTCAGAGTTAAGCCATCGTTAAGTTCACAAAAGTAGAGAGCCTGAGAATGCAAACCACCCTCCACCTGTACATCCCAAGGAGACAGCCTTTCCCACTGTATAGATGATTTACAAAGAGTCAGCTTGTTAGCCCTCCCATTCCTGTCACAAGCAAACAAAACTGCCGAGGAATTGTACATCATCCACTCTATTAGTAAACTTTATCATTTAGATGTAAACTTGAAAAAAAAATCAAAATGCAGACATTTGAGGGCAACCAAAATATCAAAGAGAAAGATCAAAATAAACCTGAAAATCAATTGTAGAAGAGATGGAAATCATATAAGTAACATAATTTTTAAATAATTCAGATACTTAAGATATGTCATAAGTAAACTCAGAAAGCATCATTTCTAAGGTATCCAAAGTTCCAAACATTATACTTGGAATTGAAGGTATAATTGCAACAAGAGTAGAAGGCCTTGCAAGAGAGAAAAACCAGTAGGATGTTTATAACTTATTTTCAGAAGTATGCAAATATTGAGTATTTGTAACTATTTTTAAAATATATGATTCAGTGTATTTATTAAAATTTAAGAGGCATTATTAAAATTAAGTGTGCTGTAACAGAAAAATAGAAAATTTTAATGTATTGAAACCAAATGTAAGACAGATAAAAGAAAAATGAAGGAATGTGGATAAGCAGAAAATATTAAATATGAAGGAAGCAATAACCCTCTATGTGTCCGTAATCACTGTAACTGTAACTAGGTTATATGCCTGATAAGAAAAAAATGTATGTATAATTGAGCTTTAAAACTCCAGCTAAGGCAATATAAATGGAAAAAATGGGTAGACTGCAAAGGCATAAAAAAAGTATACATATAAATGCAAATAATAAAGAAAGAAGCTATGGAATACAAATATTAGATAATGCAGAATTTGAAGCAGAAGGTATTAAATGAACTAGAGCAAGCTGTTTCATATTAGCAGAAAATATGTTACACCCAAAGCAATCAAACAGCTCCTAACAACACAAAACTATGTGAATGAATACTAAAAATACAAGAACGCATAAATATTATAATCATGTTGAAAATTTATATACTTCATTAAAAATGACAGTTCAAGCAATCAAATACTGTAACTATCATAAAGTACTTGAGTAATAATTAATTTGTTTCTTATAGCTAATAGGGCATATATCATCTTTTTCAATGTCCATGAAACATTTACAAACATTAAAAAATAATAATATTTTTTCTAGTACCCTTCCTGAAGCCATAATTTGCAAAACATAAGAGACCATTTAGCCACATTACCTGATGAAAATAAAATTAGAAATTCATAATTTTTAAAAGTATGGCAAAGAAAAAGTTTCCATAAAAGAAACAGATCTCCCATACAGAATTAAAAATAACTTATGTAGACATTGTCCCTTCAAGGAGCTTCACTCCCCATTCCTTAAGTATGGACTATATTTAGTGACTTGTTTCCAAAGAACACAAGTATGGAAAGAAAGAAAAAGGAACTTTACACTGGAGACCCTGATGGGCCTACCTCAGACAGCTGATCAAGGTTAACATCAGCAGTGCCAAATTGTGTTGATAGTTTATTCTTTTGATGTGATATAAGATTAGCACTTCAACTCTGTGATCTTCTTTCCCACTTTAACTGTATGCTAATCATAAACAAAATTAAACTGTAAACAAACATTGTGAGATGGTCTACAAAAAATGACCTGAAAGCTACAAAGGTTGACAATTAAGTTCACAAACTTGCCACTGTGCGCTTACATTGACAGCACTGTACAAACAGCTTGGTACGGCTTCGCTACCTTGGTATGTCAGGGTCCCACAGATGTGTGGCCAAGTCTTGTGGAGCAGCATTTATTATTGCTGTTGCATGTTTTTGTGTGCTGTCGGGAGAATGTCAGAGCTTGAATGAGCGTGACAAACAAACATGAAATTTCTTGCTAAACTTGGCAAGAGTGGAAGTGAAATCAGGGATGTGTTTGGCCAATTTTATGGGGTAATGCCATGAAGAAAATGGCACTGTACACATGGATTAAATGTTTTTCTGAGGGGAGAGAAAGCATCACCGATGAAGAAATATTAGGGGCGCCAGTAACAAGCAAAATTGATGAAAACATCGCAAATATTTTCAAATTGTGTGTTAAAATAGTCAGCTGACTGTGAGAAGCAGAGCAGACCAAGTAAACATCAGAGAAATAGTCAGGAAACTCTTAACTGAAAATCTTGGCATGAGAAAGGTGTGTGTGGCTCGGCGCCTATAGCTTAACCGGCTAAGGCGCCAGCCACGTACACCTAAGGTGGCGGGTTCGAATCCCCAGCCCGGACCCGCCAAACAACAATGACGGCTGCAACCAAAAAATAGCCGGGCGTTGTGGCGGGTGCCTGTGGTCCCAGCTACTTGGGAGGC
>CAUYQS010064268.1:0-82559 GCA_963574585.1 Otolemur crassicaudatus
CCCGCCACAACGCCCGGCTTTTTTTTTTTTTGGTTGCAGCCGTCATTGTTGTTTGGCGGGTCCGGGTTGGGGATTCGAACCCGCCACCTTAGGTGTACGTGGCTGGCGCCTTAGCCGGTTGAGCTATAAGCGCCGAGCCAACAAAATAAAATTTTAACCTAATTATTATTTAAGGTAAAGTCTTTTCCTAACATGCCTATCATTAAATAATAAATGTATCTCTGCTTATTATTTTTTCTATCCTGCTATAATCATTTAACTCCACCACCAATTATTAGTAACTCTAAAAGTGTTAATGCAGGAAAAAATAAGTAATATCAAAGGATTATAGAAAATTTTTAAAAAGGATGGCTGGGCACAGTGGCTCACGCCTACAGTTGTAACATTCTGGGAAGCCAGGATGGGAGGACTGCTTAAGGCCTGGAGTTCAAGACTAGCCTGAGCAAAAGTGAGACATCATCCCTACAAAAAATAGAAAAATTAGCTGGCTATAGTGGCTATAGTCCTCAGCAGGCTGAGGCAGGATAACTGCTTAAGCCCAAGAGTTTGTGGTTACAGTGAGCTATGATGATACCCCTGCATTCTAGGTTGGGCAACACAGCAAGACTCTGTCTCAAAAAAAAGAAAAGGAAAAAAAGGAAAAACAAAGGCCAGGCACAGTGGCTCACACCTGTAATCCTAGCACTCTGGGAGGCTGAGGTGGGTGGATCGCTTGAGCTCATAAGTTCGAGACCAGCCTGAGCTACAGTGAGACCCCCATCTCTAAAAACAGCCAAGAGATATGACAGGTGCCTGTAATCCCACCTACCTGGGAGGCTGAGGCAAGAGAATCTCTTAAGGCCAAGAGTTTAATGTTGCTGTGAGCTGTGACATCATGGTAGTCTACTGAGGGTGACAAAGTGAAACTCTGTCTCAAAAAAAAAGGGGGAGGCGGTATCCGTAGCTCAGTGGGTAGTGCACTTGGCCACATACACTGAGGCTGGTGGGTTTGAACCTGGCCCAGACCCGATAAAACAACAATGACAACTGCAACAACAATAAAAAAGTAGCTAGACACTGTGGCAGGTGCCTATAGTCCCAGCTACTAGGGAGGCTAAGGCAAGAGAATTGCTTAAGCCCAAGAGTTTGAGGTTGCTGTGAGCTGTGATGCCATAACACTCTACTGAGGGCAACAGCTTGAGACTGTCTCAAAAAAAAAAAACAATAAAAAACAGAAAACCAAAACATTCATACTCCACTATCCCACTACAACTAGAATCCTCAAAAAATTGTGGTTATTGATCTTAACAATATTGTAATGAACCAAAAGATGACTGCTGATCTCCCCAAATCTGCAATGTCAGAGGAAGAAAATGACTTGAAGGGGAGAAACAAAAAATTGCTGAATAAGAAGCCAGAGTTCAGTTTTAGGGTGTTTTCAAAGTTCAGTTTTCAAAGTTTAAATTCTAATCCATGTAGAAGTGCTTATAAAAATTATGCTTCTAGAAGCTGACAACTGTATTGAACTAATGTGTGACAATTAAATTTCACCTTTTCAATCTGCTGAACAACCACTGAGGCTATCCTATCAAGTAGCAAAGTACTGAGGTAGTTAGTTCTTGAAATAAAAGATGCAATCCCTGCAACATTTTTGTAATTAATTTCTTCCATCAAACGCTGTAACGTAGCAATTGTTTCTTCCAGAAGTGAGTCAAGAAGCCAGTCTCCTTTGGAAAATCTAAGATCCTCCCATAATAGGTTTAAACTGTTGCTTTGTTGTAGTGTCTGATGACCACAGTCCTTTAATTTTTTAAGTAGTTTCAGTTGTTTCATAGTAGTAATACTACTCGAATACATATGATCATGCTGAATCCATTTTAAAATAGATGTGGCAAAATAATTGAGGTCATTTAGGTGACACTGTGGTAAAACTTCTTCAATTCGCAATATCCCCACTTCATCTAGATGAGGAGAAGGAAGCAAGGAAAGAGCACAGACCAGAATGGAAATCTCATGTGGTATGAAGCTAATTTTCAAGTAACTACGAAGGAAAAAGAAAAAATAAAATTAACCCATCAGTAATAAAACCAAAACACATTATGTATTAAAATATGAATATATATTATTACTATAATTAATAAGTAAGATAAGCTTAAGATACAAGTTAATCTAAGAAGAGTTAGGTAAATTCAAAGCCAACAGGGCCATAAAGGGTTTCTGAAAGAAGCCTAAGATGTTCTGAAGCACACTCCAAATTTTTTATGCAAAAATAAAATCAAAGTCTCTGGCAAACAAAAGGCCAGGGTCAGAATAATGTTTCCAAAGCTGTTGCTGAAAAAGAACTTAGGCTCTACTTCTTTTATTTATTTCTTTTTTCTTTTTTCTCTCTTCCTCCCACCCCACCCTCCCCAATTTCTGATGCAATCTGGCAGGAGCTAGTATGACCTACTATAGGCCTGGCATAAAGTGATCGTTGGTTTCCTTCTCATTTCTGGTACAGAGTAAGTCTAACATTTAAAACAAAAACAAACAAAGAACAACAACAACAAATCATCACAGGACATACAATTGATGCCATTCTCTACTCCTCCTTTCCAAAATCCCCACAGTAAGAGTCTAACCACCAAGACTACAGTTGTTAAAAAAATAAATAAAGGCCAGTGCATTGGCTCACACCTATAATCCTAGCATTCTGGAAGAAATGAGAAGACTGCTTGAAGTCAGGAGTTGAAGACTACCCTGAGCAAGAGCGAGTCCCCATCTCTACAAAAATCCAAATACTAGCAGAGTGTGGTAGTGCCCAGGAGTTGAATTTGCAGTGAGCTATGATGATGTCACTGCACCCTAGCTGGGGTGACAGAGTGAGACTCCGTCTCAAAAATAAATAAATAAATAAATAAATAAACTAAAAGCTTTCAAAGAATCTTTATGTTGAGAAGTAGTGGATTGGCCAGGCATGGTAGCTTACGCCTGTAATCCTAGCACTTTGGGAGGCGGAGGCACATGAATAGTTTGAGCTCAGGAGTTTGAGACCAACCAGAACAAGAACAAGACCCCACCACCACTAAAAATAGAAAAAATTAGCCAGATCTTGTGGTGGGTGCCTGTAGTCCAGCTACTCAGGAGACCAAGGCAAGAAGACCGCTTAAGCCCACCAGGGGATTGAGGTTGCTATGAGCTATGACACCACAGCACTCTACCCCAGGGAGACTGAGGGAGACTGTCTCAAAAAAAAAAAAAAAAGTATATTAATACATTCTGAATTAAAACAAAAATGAGTTACTTTTAATAATATTAAATTAGCATGCTAAAATAATCATAATATTCAATGCTAGCAAGGGTATGCTGATACAGGTATTATCATTCACTATCAGTAAACTTACTAAGTTGCTGTATTTTTTTCTTAAAAGCATTTTGGCACTGTGGCTCAAGAACTTTGAAAGTATAATATCATTTGACTAACCTAATAAAATAATACAAAGTCCAGGCAATAATTTGCGTTGTTACTTATTGTATTTTTTTTTTTTTGTGATGGAGTCTTGCTATATTGCCTGAGATAGTCTTGTATTCCTGGGCTCAAGCCTCCTCCCACCTCAACCTCCTGAGTAGCTAAGATTATAGGTATACATCACATGCCCTATCATATTTTTTATATGGGCTAAAATGTAAAAACACTGTAAATAATGATGGAGAATAATTATAAATGAATTATGGTACAGTACATGATGAGTATTAACCAGCCATTTAAAAGATTTATAAAAAGTTCTTAATAATACAGGGAATGTCTATAAGTAAAAAGGCAAAATAAACCAAACAAAAACAAAAAAACTGTATGCTCGTTATTCTTACATATGAAAGAAAAACATACAATATGTAACATATAACATGGAAATAAAACAAATTACTGACTGGACGAATGAGTTTAGGAATGATTTTCGTTTTCTTTATATTTTTTCTATTTTCCAATTTTCTTTTTTTTTTTTTTTTTTTTTGAGACAGAGTCTCACTGTGTCACCCTCGGGAGAGTGCTGTTGTATCACAGCTCACAGAAACCTCTAACTCTTGGGCTTAAGCGATTCTCTTGCCTCAGACTCCCAAGTAGCTGGGACTATAGGCACCCGTCACAACACTTGGCTATTTTTGTTATTGTTGTTGTCATTGTTGTTTAGCTATTTTCCAAAATTTTCAAAATGATTTTTATATATCACATGGCTTGGTACCTGACACAAGTATGTACTCGGTATTAAATAAATATTTTATCCCTATAATCAGAAAAAATAAATAAATACACTATTTATATATAAGCAAAAGAAACCCCTCAAAAAGCTACATTGTTTGTGGAACTGATCCAAGGGCCAGAACTCTGAATATTCACAAATCTTGTAATACTTTTCTAAAAGTAAACCCCCAATAGACACAATCTCTCCAATCTCCACCTGGTGTTTTTCTTTGTGATATTTCTTCGATTTTCAAAGTGTAGATATGCATGTGTATTTACTTACAATACCATAGCATACCCATCAGAGCAGCCAAAAGTAAAAAGTAAAAAAATGCTAACTGTTGGTGAGGGTACAGAGAAAACAGGAATGCTCACATTCTGCTGGGGGGAGTATAAATTGGTATAGCCACTTTAGAAAATGTTTGGCAGAATCTACTGAAGATGAGCATATGCATATCCTCTGAACCAACAATTATACTCTTTAGTAAATATCCACAGAAATACGTAGATATGTCCACTAAAAGATACCTACAAAGATGTTCCTAAACAGCACTTTTCATGACAGCCAAAAACTGGAAATAAATCAAATATCTGTCAACAGTAGAATTGATAAATATTGTTATATTATTATAAGAGAACGCTATGTAGCAAAAGTATGCAGAAATCTCATAAACTTAATGTTAAGCAAAAGAAGCCAGACCCCAAAGAAATCATACTATATGATTCCATTTATATAAAATACAAAGGCAAAACTAATCCATGCAGTTACAAGTAGAGATAGTGGTTACCCCTGGAGGTGGGAACAGGGCAGTAAGGAAAGCGTATGTATATAGAGTATATTCAATAAGTTAGAAAACAATGGCAGACCTTATTCTAGTACACAAACTCTTTGGATTCCAGAGCTATTTCAGTAGACCTTTATATAAGCATTTGTGTGAGTTATGAGTTCAATTAGATTACATTCTTTCTAATATCTCCTTGAGATTATCTACACTGAAATGAAAGATAATTCTTAAGCAGAAAAGCACTTGCAATTTTTATACATCTCCCAATTTTTAAATATTAGCCAATAACTTAAAATAATTTTTTTTAGACAGAGTCTCACTCTGTTGTCCAGAATAAAATGCCATGGCCTCAGCCTACTTCAGAACAACTTCAAAGTCCTGGGCTCAAGTGATCCTCCTGCCTCAGCTTCCCCAGTACCTGGGACTACAAACAAGTACCACCACACCCAGATAATTTTTATATTTTTAGTAGCGACAGGGAGTCACTCTTACTTAGCTTGTCTTGAACTCCTGACTTCAAGCAATACCCCTGCCTGCCAGATGCTAGGATTACAGGCGTGAGCCACCACACCTGGCCAAAAACTCAAAATAATTTTTTCTTAACAATAGGAATAAGTTCTGAGAACAAAATAATTGTTCATACTATTTTAAACTACAGAAATACCTAAGGGCTCTCATTACTCAGAATTTAATAAACTTTTTTTTTTTTTGAGACAGAGTCTCACTATGTCACCGTAGGTGTGCTGTGGCATCACAGCTCACAGCAACCTCAAACTCTTGGGCTCAAGCAATTCTCTTGCCTCAGCCTCCAAAGTAGCTGGGATTAGGTGCCCACCACAACGCCTGGCATTTTCTTGTTGCAGTTGTCATTGTTGTTTAGCTGGCCCGGGCCAGGCTCAAACCTGCCAGCCTCGGTGCATGTGGCTGATGATGTAATCACTATGCTACAGGTGCCAGAATTTAATAAACCTTTAACACTATCATATTTGTTTCAAGTCTTTTTACAAAGGAAACAAAACATCACAGGAAAGTGAAATCTCCTTTGAGGTTCATACTCCTGCTCTTATTTTTCTGTTAATGTACTTATAAGCAAACAGTATTGAACCTAAAAAAAAAAAAAACTGTGCAAACTCAATAAATCATGTCCGGGTCATTTTAATATCTAATTGAGAACATAATTTTCTTTCTTTCTTTCTTTTTTTTTTTTTGAGATGTTGTCCCACTTTGTTGCCCCAGGCTAGAATGTCATGACTTTAGAACTCACAGCAACCTCAAACTTTTGGGTTCAAATGATACTCTTGTCTCAGACCTGAGTACCTGGGACTACAGGCATTTGCCACCTTGCTGAGCTAATTTTTTTATTTTCAGTAGAGACAGGGTCTCACTTTTGCTCAGACTGGTCTCAAACTTCTGAGCTGAATCTATCTCCCCACCTAGACCTCCCAGAGTGCTAAGATTACAGATGTGAGCCAGTGCTTCCAGTGAATATAAAATTTCTGCTTCAGAGGCACTCTATGTGAAATTAAATACTAAATGCAGAAAGGGTGAAGAAACAAGAAGCATGCACCTAATCATTTTAATAATAATAAGAAAGAAAGTCATGGCTCAGCCACTCTAGCTCAGTGGCTAGGGTGCCAGCTACATACTGGAACTGGTGGGTTCGAACACAGCCCAGTCCTGCTGAACAACAATGACAACTACAACCAAAAAAATAGCAGGGTGTTGTGGAGGGCGCCTGTAGTCCCAGCTACTTGGGAGGCTGAGGCAAGAGAATTCCTTGAGCCTAAGAGTTTGAGGTTGCTGTGAGCTGTGACACCTCAGCACTCTACTGAGGGTGACATAATGAGACTCTGTCTCAAAAAAAATAAAAAAGTCATTTCTTTAAGAGAAGAGTAAATTTTCTTATAATATTCTAATATGCTATATTCTTAATTGATAAAATGTCACTTCTTAGGCCAGTTATGGTGGCTCATGCCTGTAATCCTAGCACTTTGTGAGGTCAAGGCAGGAAGATTTCTTGAGGTCAGGAGTTTCAGACCAGCCTGAGCAACATAGCAAAACCACTATCTCTACAAAAATAGAAAAATTAACTAGGTAAACACCTATAGTCCGAGCTACTTGGGAAGCTGAGGCAGGAAGATCATTTGAGCCCAGAAGTTGGAGGCTGCATTGAGTTACGATGATGCCACTGCACTCTACCCCAGTCAATAGAGTGAAACTGTCTTTAAAAAAAAAAAATCGGAATAATACCTTAAATGCAGTTCAAACAAATTGATCTTTTTTCTCGCTATTGTTCACTACTAGTTTGACTTCTTATTGCAAATTCTTATTGTGGACCCAGACCTCAAGCGATCCTTCTGCCTCAGCCTAAAATCTCAAGTAGGATTATAGGCATGACCCCACTACACCTGGCCCACTACTCTGACTTTTTAAAATAAAAATTATTAATGTAAAATCCCATGTTAGCTTTATGAAAGTCAATGCAAAACTGAGTAACTTCCTGGCTGAAATACAAATGCTATATGCACAGAAAATAAAGTAATTTTAAATAATGCGATAACATTTCTTCACTAACATCACCATTACATATCTTAATTTTAAAATTTGAAGTTTAAAAATTTAATAAGCCATTTCAGATTGCATGTGAAAACCCCACACTGTACCCAAGAAGAGCATTAATGTACATAGTTACCATTCAATAAAAAAAAAAAGGAAAAAAAACTTTAATAAGCTTTTAAACAAGCAAGTAAAGAAGCTGAAGGGCCCTAAATGTGAGTGCTCCCAGATGAAGACTTGCCTTCCTCAGCGCCTCAACCTTCTGTTATTTATTCCTACAGGAAAAGAGAACTGGTTATTCATCAGTTAGTTTACTACCATTCCTAGGGAACACAATCACCTTACTGGCCTCATCTCCATTTCAAAATATACTAAGCACAGCGCAGCACCTATGGCTCAAAGGAATAGGGTGCTGGCCCCATGTGCTGGAGGTGGCAGGTTCAAGCCCAGCCCTGGCCAAAAACTACCAAAAAAAAAAAATTGTATATATATATATATATATATACAATATCAAGCATTAGCAGGATGGGCAAGTCTTCATAATAAGTGTTTTAGCATTTTTTTTCTGAGACAAAGTATCACTATGTCGCCCTCCTGGCATCACAGCTCACAGCAATCTCAAACTCTTGGCCTCATGGCTTGGCACCTACAGCTCTGAAGTAGGTGCCACCCTACCAGTAGGGTGCCAGCCTCATACATTGGAGCTGGCAGGTTCGAACTCAGCCCCGGCCTGACAAACAACAATGACAACTACAACCAAAAAATAGCCAGGCATTGTGGTGGGCGCCTATAGTCCCAGCTACTTGGGAGGCTGAGGCAAGAGAATCGCTTAAGCCCAAGAGTTTGAGGTTGCTATGAGCTGTGATGCCACAGCACTCTACCGAGGGTGACATAATGAGACTCTGTCTCAAAAAAAAAAAAAAATAACTCAGCTCAGCGCCTGTGGCTCAAGTGGCTAAGGCACTAGCCACATACATCTAAGGTGGTGGGTTCGAATCCAGCCCTAGCCCACCAAACAACGATGGCTGTGACGGGCATTGTGGCAGGCGCCTGTGGTCCCAGCTACTTGGGAGGCAGAGGCAGGAGACTCACTTGAGCCCAGGAGTTGGAGGTTGCTGTAAGCTGTGATGTCACAGCACTCTACCCAGGGGGACAGCTTGAGGCTCTGTCTCCAAAAAAAAACCAACTTTTGGGCTTAAGTGATTCTCTTGCCTCAGCCCCCCAAGTAGCTGGGACTACAGGCGCCCGCCACAACACCCGGCTATTTTGTTTGTTTGTTTCTGTTGCAGTTGTCATTGTTATTTAGCAGGCCTGGGCCACGTTCAAACCCGCCAGCCTTGGTGTATGTGGCTGGTGCTCTAACTCCTGAGCTACGGCACCAAGCCTGTTTTAGCATTTTTAGTAGTAAGCTATCCAATTTTAAGCTACCATTTCTAGTAGTAAGCTACCCAAAAGTTCCAGCAACTTTGTACATAACTAAACAAAACAAATATTGCAACTATGTTATAAAGTAAAAAACTTAACACTTATATTTTAATCTTACCTAAGCAGTAACTCTCTGAGTTTCACAAAAACTGCCTTACTTTGAAAATGTAGAAAAATCAATGCTTGAGTTATCTTCAATAACTCTTTTGGTTTATAGCCATCCAAATGTTTATGCAGAACTGAAGCAATTCTAAAAAGAATGACAAAACATGTATTACGATCAGTTTATTCATTCATTTATTAAACATTTACTATCTTGCTTTCATGTCAGACATTCTGCTCTACACTAAAGAGAACAGTAATGAATGAAACAAGATTTTTTTTTTTTTTTTTGAGAGAGAGTCTCCCTTTGTTACCCTCAGTAGACTGCCGTAGAATCATCAGAGCTCACATTAACCTCAAACTCCCAGGGTCAAGCGATCCTCTCGCCTCAGCCTCCCAAGTAGCTGGGACTATAGGAGCTGGCCACAACATCCAGGTATTTTTTAGAGACGGAGTCTTGCTCTTGTTCAGGTTGGTCCTGAACTTATGAGCTCAAGCAATTCACCCACGTTGGCGTCTTAAGAGTGCTGGAATTATAGGTGTGAGCCACTGCACCCAGCCTAAGATTTTCTATTTTTGAAGAAATCTCACAAGAAGGTGTTAGAAATGTAAATAATACAGAATGAAATAAGAGCAATCAGTGAAGTGTGATTGAAATAATATTCAGTTATCAATAGTAAGAGAGTATAGTTTTACTTCCTCAATCAATAAAACAAAAATCCTCTCTGAATAGCCATCAAATTTTACATCCTTCTCATAACAAAATCTTTACCAAGAATTACTAACAATTAGCAAAAGTGATTTAATTTTCTTCCTTAAATCCATTGGTTCTCAAATGGAGCTAATGAAAAGCAATAGGAAATGCTAAGAGGTACTAAGTTGGTGGAAAGAGGGCATAAGAAATACTAAAAGGGCAGTGCCTGTGGCTCCATGGGTAGGGTGCCAGTCCCATATACCGAGGGCGGCAGGTTTGAACCCGGCCCTAGCCACACTGCAACAAAAAATAGCCGGCGTTGTGGCAGGCACCTGCAGTCCCAGCTACTCGGGAGGCTGAGGCAAGGGAATCGCCTAAGCCCAGGAGTTGGAGGTTGCTATGAGCTCTGACGCTGCAGCACTCTACCGAGGGCGACAAAATGAGACCATCTCTAAAAAAAAAAAAAAGAAAGAAATATTAAAGGAAGATACAATAGATAGTGGAAAATTAAACACATACAATTAAGCATATATATGAAAATATAATCATATATGTCTTAAGGCTCAAGTTATCAAAAAAGTAAATATATGGCAGTAAGATTTCAAAGTAACATGTGGTGTCTGACAATTTAAGCTCCTACAGATGTTAGCTGTTCTGCAGAAACTTTTCCTTTTGAAACGTAGGATCCCTTCTTTAAGGACTCCACTTACTAGACTACAATGCTCTGCTTCAGTATAAAAATAATACCAAATGAAATGGAAGATGCTATAAAAAATTCTGTCATCTCTATTTTGGAAAACAAACTAGAATATAAACAATGCCTTTAAGTGTTAATTCTTTATTTCTTCAAAATGGTAGCAATATTAATTTTTTTTTTTTTTTAAATCTTCCTCAGATGGCTCGGCAGCCATAGCTTAGTGAGTAGGGCGCCAGCCACATACACCCAGGCTGGAGGGTTCCAGCCAGCCTGGGCCTGCTAGACAACAATGACAACTGCAACCAGGGAGTGGCCAGGCACTGTGGCGGGCACCTGTAGTTCCCGCTACTCGGGAGGCTAAGGCAACAGAATCACTTAAGCCCAGGAGTTTGAGGTTGCTGTGACCTGTGACGTCACAGCACTCTACTGAGGATGACACAGTAAGACTCTGTCTCAAGAAAAAAAAAAACTTCCTCAGAAAATAGTTATTTGTGAATGACAACTAAACTCAAGACCACAAATTTCAGAAAAAACTACTTTTTAATCAGATGTGAATTTCTGCTTTCCATCTCTTTCATTGCTTCCAACACTGCCAGGGCTTGCTGGCTGGTCAGCTCCTCTGACATCAGTAACATAGTTGATTGCAGTCTAGAAGCAAAGAAAAATATTTTTTATGTTGAAAATTAGCTTACGCATTTTTTTCAAAAAAATAACAGTTCTTTTGTAAAAAAAAAAAAAAAAAGAAGAAGAAGAAGAGAAGAGAAATAATATAAACAAAAATTGAATCCAATATATAATTCCAATTTTCTTCCCACATACTTGGGGATAATATATTACCGAATCAAACAAAAATATATTTTCTTCAAAGTAATTGAGGCCTCAGTATAATCTGATCTTAAACTGTTAGAAAAATACAGATAGAAAATCTTTTAGTGGTTTTCAAATAAGATTATAATGATTATAAAATATTTCAGTGAAATTAGGGAGCTAAAGAACTAAGGAACTAACAATTGATATTCTAACAATCACAATGTATTAAAATTAAGAAAGTCAATAAACCTGTATATTATCATAAATCTTACAAAATAAGCAGTTGCTATAACACTATAAAATTAATATTAATAAAGATGTTCCATTTTGAAGCTATCCAACATGGTATAGTAATAAAGTTATGAAGACAAAAGTACGTCTTTTAGAGTAATTTAAAGGCAAGCCTAAAACATGAAATCTGAAGATAGCAGGATAAACTAATTGTCTATTCATACTGGATAACTCCATGCCATCCTTTTCATCAACCTTTTCAAATATTTCAAATTCAGCTTCTCCCCAGATTTTCTCCAACCACTTTAGGCTACATTTTTCTCTTCTTTCTTCTGCCCACAGCACTTACTAACTATGTCACAAATTTTACTGCTTATTCATAAACTATGCTGTGATGTTATGGTATTTACATATTTCAATTATATATTTGTATCCTCTTAATTAGAATATAAATTATTTGAAGGCAGAGATTCAGTTAAACGCAACTTTTGTACTACTGTAGATATGAGATTTTAACAGTACTTAGTGACAAAAACAAGAATCCAATAAAGATTTTTTAAATGATCATATTTCCATCTTGATATAATCCTAAAATATACTCTTTAAATTTTTTCATATAATTCAAAGTACTCTTTGAAAATAAAACTTTCTCCACAAAGCTTTCCCCAACAGAGTAATAATACAAAGATTCTTCTATTATGAGCCGCACCTGTGGTTTAGTGGGTAGGGTGCTGGCCCCATATACCAAGGGTAGTGGGTTCAAACCTGGCCCCAGCCAAACTGCAACAAAAAAATAGCTGGGCGTTGTGGGGGGCGCCTGTAGTCCCAGCTACTCAGGAGGCTGAGGCAACAGAATTGCCTAAGCCCGGGAGTTGGAGGTTGCTGTGAGCTGTGATGCCACTGCTGCTTTACTGAATCTACTAATCATATTTATTTTTTAGGACTACTATAATTCTAAATATTTCATATACTTATGCTAGATGGGAGAAGCTTATATCCATGTGTAAATCTAGTTACATAGCCTAAAAGGGAGAATCTTGTCTACTAACCATACTTACGCATTAATTTAATATTTAATCATCTTCATAACCCAAATGTTTCTATCTACATCACTATCAGGCAAAATTGAAATTCTTAAAAGAGAGGAGCCAGATAAAATTCACTCAAATCTCACATGGTAACATAGACCAAGTGTATAATAAATGCTTAAATGCTTTGATGATGATTGTGACAAAGACATCAAAACATAAAATGGTCCATTGTTGTGCCAACTATAATTTTAAATACTGCATACACTTTGCGGGGGGAGCATGTCTTATGCCTGTGTATAAATGTAGTCACGTGGCATAGGAAGGGAGAATAAAAACACTTACGCGGTGTTCTCCCTCATCTTGTTCTGTGCTGGTCCAACACCAGAGATTATTGGACACCTTAAGAACATAGCAGTAGACTAAGAATTTGAAATATAAATTAGAATAATAAAAGGAAGAATCAAGGAACAGCATATAAGAGATTATTATTTTCCCTTTCATAGTCTAATGGGGTGATTTTTGTGCCCTCCAGAGCTGAAAGAAGAGCTAAGCTTTAAGCCTCCATATATCCCCAACAACAAAAAAGTAAAGCATTTTAAACTGAACTTACTGTTTCTTTTCTTCAGGGCTTGCCATGGGTCCCAATGCTACAAACAATTTCACAAAACTATCAGGGTGATCAAACAGAGGAATCATTTCAGTGAGCCTCTTTTTAGCCATTGTAATAAACTCAAAACTATGAAACTGTAGAGACTGGTACAGACTAAGTATTGTGCTGATGGAATCCAAATCAAGGTGGTTCATATTACTTAAAAATACTTTATTACAACTTTCTAACAGTTGGGGATGATTATATTTAACATTTTGAAGAAACTGTACTATTCTTCTTGCGATGTCAACCTCAGAAGAATCTATAGTGTCAAAAAGAAGTTCGGTTTTATTCACTAATTGTTCTTGAAAATGTTGTGATATTAAAGAAGACATGTTGACCATCAAGATAGACAAGGACCTGAAAAAGAAAAATGATGTACACATTTTTATATCACCTAAGGATAATGACCAACTGGAAAACTAAATTATTAGATACATAAAGAAAGTGGTCAGGGTGGTGCCTATGGCTCAGTGGGTAGGGCCCCAGCCCCATATACCAAGGGTGGCAGGTATGAACCAGCCTTGGCCAAACTGCAACAAAAAAATAGCTGGGCGTTGTGGCAGATGCCTGTAGTCCCAGCTACTTGGGAAGCTGAGGCAAGAGAATTGCCTAAGTCCAAGAGCTAGAGATTGCTGTGAGCTATGATGCCAGAGCACTCTACTGAGAGTGACAAAGTGAAACTCTGTCTCTAAAAAAATATAATGGCTCAGTGCCTGTGGCTCAAGCAGCTAATGCGCCAGCCACATACACCTGAGCTGGCAGGTTCAAATCCAGCCTGGGCCTGCCAAACAACAATGACGGCTGCAACCAAAAAATAGCCAGGGGTTGTGGCAGGCGCCTAGTGTCCCAGCTACTTGGGAAGTGGAGGCAAGAGAATCACTTGAGCCCAGGAGTTAGAGGTTGCTGTGAGCTGTGATGCCAAACCACTCTACCCCGGGCAACAGCTTGAGGCTTTGTCTCAAAAAAATAATAATACAATAATAAAGAAAGAAAGAAAGAAAATGGTCAAAATATTTAGTTTTATAACATAAAATTTTCCTTTTAAGTACTACTGGGACTTGAACTCTGATCCTAATAATTATTCCTTTCAGACAAAAAGTATTGAAATATTTTGCCTTGAATGTATAAAATACCTTTTCTGTAGATAAAACAACATTTATAGAGGATATTGTAGTGAAATTTACTCAGAAATCACTTTGGACCAACAACCCATAATGAATATGACATGAAAGTCTAATTTTGAATTTTTAGAAATAGACTTTATTACTCCTTTCTCTGTATATATGTAATTTGCTACTAAAATCTAGTAAGATTTTTCTCACTATTGAACAATTATACATTTTTAAATATTTTATGCTAAATTGATATTAATATACAACAGTAAGACATACTGAACAATGAGAAGCATTAGTATTTCTTCATTTAATAAACACTTAAGGAGCATAAATCACTTTTCTAGGCATTATGGAAGACATCAAAATTACTAAGTTGCGTTGATACAACAAAAACTACAAATATAAGAATGTACCTATAATGAATAAAGTATGAAAAACAGAAAAGAAATAAAACAAATGCTTGGGGATGATAATTAGAAAACAATCTACAGAAATGACAAAAGTGGCAGGGTGCAGTGGCTCACCCCTGTAATCCTAGCATTCTGGGAGGCTAAGGTGGGTGGATTGCCTGAGCTAACAGGTTGGAGACCAGCCTGAGCCAGAGTAAGACTGTGTCTCTAAAAATAGCCAGCTGTTGTTGCAGGAGCCTGTAGTCCTAGCTGCTTGGGAGGTTAAGGCAAGAGAATCACTTGAGCCCAAGAGTTTGAGGTTGCTGTGAGCTATGATGCCACAGCACTCTACCAAGGATGACAAAGTGACACTCTGTCTCAAAAAAAAAAAAAAAAAAAAAAGACAAAAGTACAAACCTAAAACCATCTTAACCACTAGAACAGTGAGAACACATTTTGTTCCAAATTTCTCCAATCTTTTTTTTTTTAATTGTTTGGCATTCATTGAGGATACAAAGAATTAGGTTACACTGATTGCATTTGTTAGGTAAAGTCCCTCATATCATTGTGTCCCACCCCCAAGAGGTGTGCTATCCACTCTAATCCCCCAACCTCCTCCTTCTTGATTTCTCTAATCATTTCAATAAAACTTTTTTTTTTTTTTAATGTATCACTCTGTCACCTAGGCTAGAGTACAGTGGCATCTTCGTAGCTCATAGAAACCTCAAACTCCTGGGGTCAAGCAATCCTCTTACCTCAGCCTCCTGAGTAGGCTAGTTTTTCTACTTTTAATAGAGACAGGGGTCTCACTCTTCCTCAAGCTAGTTTTGAACTCTTGAGCTCAAGCAATCCACCCTCCTCAGCCTCCACACCCAGCTAGGATTACCAGCATGAGCCACCACACCCAGCCACACAAGGGTTGTAATTTCTCTATATCCTCACCAACACACTACTTTCCTTTACTTTCACATCTCCTTTTTTTTTGCAGTGTTTGGCTGGGGCTGAGTTTAAACCCACCACCTCCAGCATATGGGGCTGCTGGCCTACTCCTTTGAGCCACAGGTGCCGCCCTGTCACATCTTCAAACATGCAAGAACAAATAGCTTTGTTTTGTTTTTAAGTGTCAAAAACTAATCATAAGCAGTACATCCTCTGGAATTGGAAAACATAGGTTTAAATCTTGGCTCCCACATTGACTGTTGAGAGTCCTTAGGCAATTTACCTACCCTCACAAAGCCTTAATTTCTCATGTACAAAATAAAAGTATAAATATTTTATCTCAGAAGGATGTTTAAGGACAAATATAAAAAAAAAAGTTTATATTCAAATTCTTGCCCTTCCTTCAGCTCTAGATAAAATGCTTTCATTTTTATTTCAGAATCCTTACCCTGGCATTCACAGGTACCTCCCTGTACCCCAACTATTATCCCAGTCTTGAATCAACTCTCATTCTCAGCTCTTTCTATTCTTACTTCTTCTATTTTCTTTGAGACAGTGTCTCACTTTGTTGCCGTGAGTAGAGTGCCATGGTATCATCGCTCACAGTATCCTCAAACTCTTGGGCTCAGCTCAGCGCCTGTGGCTCAAGTGGCTAAGGCGCCAGCCATGTACACCCAAAGTGGCAGGTTCGAATGTAGCCTGGGCCCGTCAGAGAACAGAGAACTATTTTTTGGCTGCAACCAAAAAATAGCCGGGCGTTGTGGTGGGCGCCTGTAGTTCCAGCTACTTGGGAGGCTGAGGCAGGAGACTCGCTTGAGCCCAGGAGTGGGAGGTTGCTATGAGCTAAGATGCCATGGCACTCTACCCAGGGGGACCGCTTGAGGCTCCTGTCTCAAAAAAAAAAAAAAAAAAACAACTCTTGAGCTCAAGAGATTCTCTTGCCTTAGCCTCCCAAGTACCTGAGACTACAGGTGCCTACCTCACCTGGGTATTTTTAGAGATAAGGGAGATAAAGTCTCACTCTTTTTTTTTTTTTTTTTTTTTGCAGTTTTTGGCCAGGGCTGGGTTTGAACCCGCCACCTCCAGCATATGGGTCTAGCACCCTACCCTTTTGAGCCCCTAAGGTCTCACTCTTGCTTAGCCTGGTCTCAAACTTCTGAGCTCAGGCAATCCACCTGCCTCAGCCTCCCAGAATGGTAGGATTACAGGCATGAGCCACTGTGCCTGGCCAGTACTCTTACTTCTTATTGTAATGGAGACCCTAGGGGCTGGGTGCTGTGGCTCATGCCTGTAATCCCACTTGGGAGGTCGAGACGGTGGATTGCCTGAACTCACAGGTTCAAGACCAGCCTGAGCAAGAGCCAGACCCCCCATCTCAAAAAAATAGACGAGCCTTATGCTGGGTACCTATAGTCCCAGCTACTCGGGAGGCTGAGGCAAGAGAATCACTGAAGCCCAAGAGTTTGAGGTTGCTGTGAGGTGTGATGCCACTGCACTCTACCAATTATGACAAAATGAGACTGTCTCAAAAAAAAAAAAAATATATATATATATATATTTATACACACACACATATAAAATGGAGACCGTAAATGATGTAAGAGTAATATTACCAACTGATACTGACCCTATGCTCCCACTGGTAATGAAAAGTTTCTTTTTTTTTTTTTTGAGACAGAGCCTCAAGCTATCCCCCTGGGTAGAGTGCTGTGGCATCACAACTCACAGCAACCTCCAACTCCTGGGCTCAAGCGAGACTCCTGCCTCAGCCTCCCAAGAAGCTGGGACCACAGGTGCCCACCACAACGCCTGGCTATTTTTTGGTTGCAGCTGTCATTGTTGTTTTTCGCAGGCCTGGGCTGGATTCAAACCCACCACCTCAGGTGTCTGTGGCTGGTGCCTTAGCCATCTGAACCATAGGTGCCGAGTCAATGAAAAGTTTCTATCACATTACTAAGATTACCAGCATTGTTGTATTTTAAACAGTTTTCTTTGGTTCTCCTTCAATTTCAGCATTTCATGACATTAGAAATGGCCCAACCAGAGGAGATACTTATAAAATGCTATCTGAAGGATAACAAAAACCCAAGCTCAAAATACATCTTACACCAGCCGAAAGATAATTAAATTCCCACTATTAAAGAACTTAGCACTATCACAGAATACAAAGTCATTAAACAAGGGTCAATTGTTTTTCTATATGCTAGCACCAACAATGGGAAAAAGAAATTTTAAAAACTACCACTTCCAAGAGCATCTAAAAAAATTAAAATATTTACGAATAAATTAAAGATATATAAGATATCTACACTAAGAATTCTTTCCTAAATACATGAAAAGTTATACCATCTCCATGTGTCAAAAGACTTGATTTTAATATGACAACTGTTTCCAAACTACTCTATACATGTAATTTAATCCTTATCAAAACCAAAACAGACATTTTTTGGAAATTGATAGGCAGAATATAAAATTTATAAGGTAATGCAAAAGACCCACAATAACCAAAATGATATTGAAAAATAACCAATTTAGATAACCTACACTATTCCACCTCAAGACTTAGTAAAAAGCTGTAATAACCAAGAAGTAGTAATTTTAGTGAAAGCATAGATCACTAGAACAGAATAGAGAGTCCATAAAGAGTTCTACACATTAGGGTCATACAATTTTAGATACAGGAACCAAAGCAATGCAGCAGGGAAAGTAAAGTCTTTTTACTAAATAGTGTTGAGGCTAGTTATATGGCTCATACTTATGATCCTAGTACTTTGGGAGGCTGAAGCAGGAGGACTGATTGAGATGAAGAATTTGAGATAGGCTGAGCAATCTCAATCTCTGATAGTGAGACCTTTTCTCTACAAAAAATAGGAAAATTAGCTGGATTTAGTGATATGCGCCTATACTCCCAGCTACTTGGGAGACTAAAGCAGGAGGCTCCCTTGAGAGCAGAAGTGAGAGACTGCAGTGAAATATTATGATCCCACTGCACTCTAGCCTGGGTAACAGAGTGAGACTCTGTCTCAAAAAATTAATTTATTAATTTAAATAGTGTTGAATCATATAGACATCCGTATGAAAAGAAAAAACTCTGCCAAGCACAGTGATGCCACACCTGTAGTTCCAGCTATGCAGGAAGCTGAGCCAGAAGTATGCTTGAGCCCAGGAGGTTGAGTTCAGCTTGGGAAACATAGTGATAAAGCTTAAACATAGGAAAATATTTTCATATATCCCCTAGGCCAGGTGTGGTGGCTCATGCCTGTAACCTTAACACTCTGGGAGGTACAACAGGGGGACTGCCTGAGCTCACGGGTTTGAGACCATCCTGAGCCAGAGAGAGACCTCGTCTCTAAAAAATGCCAGGCGTTGTGGCAGGTGCCTGTAGTCCCAGCTACTTGGGAGGCTGAGGCAAGAAAACTGCTTGAGCCCAAGAGTTTGATATTGCTGTGAGCTATCACACCACAGTACTTACCGAGGGTGACAAAGAGCTCAAGAGTCTGAGGTTACTGTGAGCTATGACACCATGGCACTTTACAGAAGGTGACAAAGTGAAACTCTCTCAAAAAATAAATAAATAGGCTCGGCGCCTATAGCTCAACTGGCTAAGGCGCCAGCCACGTACACCTAAGGTGGCGGGTTCGAATCCCCAGCCCAGACCCGCCAAACAACAATGATGGCTGCAACCAAAAAATAGCCGGGCATTGTGGCAGGCGCCTGTGGTCCCAGCTACTTGGGAGGCAGAGGCAGGAGACTCCCTTGAGCCCAGGAATTGGAGGTTGCTGTGAGCTGTAATGCCATGGCACTCTGCCCAAGGGGACAGCTTGAGGCTCTGTCTCAAAAAAAAAAAATTAAATAAATAAATAAATAAATAATGGCACTGGTTATAGGATATGGGTAATCAGAGAGGGCAGTGTCCCTTTTAGGTAATCGGTACAGGCATAACATTATGGAGAATGTGGTCAGTTCACATCTCTGTCTCATGGGGCATGTCATAGGATGGTGGGAGATATCCTAGGTGTGTATAGGAGAGCAGGGTCAGCTCTTGGTAGGCTGGTCTCAACTTCCTGAGCGCAAACACTTTGTAGGTGCCTTAGTTCGGTTGGAAGCTGCCCCACAGCTATAACCATAGCAACAGCAAGACTGCGAACAGGAAAGCCTTACCTGTGGGCTGTTTTGGTTTTTTGGACTTGGGCACTCGATTGAACTGCCTTGGGAGATCTTGGGCGAGTGTGCAGATGACTTTGGGTGTTGTCTGGGCCTCAACTGAGCCACTAAGCCATAAAGGAGCTAATATCGTTCAGCTGTGGGGGAGCTGCCCCTGCATGTCGCAGCTTGGGGATTGGCCAGGAGACCTTGTGTGAGTAATCCAGTGTCTGAGCTACCCAAAAGCAGGGACTGAGATGCTGGGGAAGAGCTGCATTCTAAGTGTTCGGCAGATTACAGCCTTGGCCCTCAGGGGATAGAATGAGACCGGTTTTGGCACCCTGGATAAACAGCAGCCACATCAGGAGAGATCCCAGCTATAAGTGCTTTCCTTGGAAAGCTTCTGCTTAGCCAAGGTTCATAGTTTGGAGTGCCTTTTTAGTGGGCTGAGGAGACATTTGGGGTCCTAAGCCTAAGGGGTCTGAGAAATTAGCAGAGGCCTTCAGTCTACATCTTGTATAGCTGTATCAGCATTGTGATTAACATCTCACACCTCAGAAGATCACCTGTTGCCCAGACAATATTCAGCAAGATATACTGTTTTGGTTTTTTGGTTTTGGGGTTTTTGTTTTTGGGGGGAGATTTTTTGCTTAATTTCAACATTTTTCCTCTAGATTTTTCTTTTTTCCTTTCCTTTTTTCTTTCTTCACTTTTTTAGTTTAAATACAATTTTCCATTTTTGCCTTCTTTAACAATTAGAACTTCATTTTTCCTAGTGTTTCTGCCCCTATTATTTGTTTTTTTCCTCCAATTTTATCTCATAAGGGTTTTTGTTTGTTTTGGTTTGATTTATAGTATTTTTGTCTTTCTTCTCTACCTGGTGGAGGTGGGGTACCATGTCTGATCAGGCTGGCAAAGAGCTGCTGACCTCAAGGGAACCACCCAACCCAGCATCCCCAGAGGTTAGGGGTTTTAAGATTGGGTCAAAGTACCCTGCTATACACCTATATTACTCCCATCTCCTTCTTTCGGTGCTTCTCTTCTTTTTGTCAATATTTCCTTTTACTCACCCCCTCTCCTTTCTCTTTTTTCCTACTTTTTAAAATCTTTTTCCCCTTCTTCCTCTTCAATCTTCTCATCCTTCTGGTCCTATACCAAAAGGACTCATTAAAACCTTAGGCCAAAGGCACAGTAACTTAAAGAGCAAGATGAAGTGAAAGGAAAATTAGGGCAAGGAAACAGATATAAGAAAACACTCATAAAGAAGAATCAATAGAAAAATCCTGGCAACATGAAATACCATTCTAGAGCAACCCCTTCAAGAGACCGTGAGATGGCTACTGCAGAGGATTCTACCTATAAAGAAATGTTAGAAATGACAGAAGGGGAATTTAAAATACAGATGATGAAAACAATGAAGGAAATTGCTGAGAAAGTGGAAAACAACCAAAAAACAACAAAGGAATTGCTGAGAAAGTGAAAAATAACCAAAGGAAATCCAAAAACAGAACCAAATAAGAGATGAACAATATGAAGAATATAGAAAGGATACAGCAGAGCTGAAGTAGTCAAGTAGGTAACTTAAAGATGCAGTAGAAACTATCAACAACACATTAGATCATTCAGAAGAAAGGATCTCAGAGGCAGAAAATAAAGCTCTTGAGATAACTCGGATAGTAAAAGAGGCAGAAAAGAAGAGAGAGAAAGCAGAATGTTCACTAACAGAATTATGGGATCTTATAACACATTCAAACATACGAGTTATAGGTATCCCAGAGAGGGGAGAAGAATGCCCCAGAGGAATGGAAGCCATTCTAGAGAATATTATAAATGAAAATTTCCTAAATAATCACCAAAGATTCTGACACACTCATTTCAGAGGGATATTGGACCCCTGGTCGCCTCAACTTAAATACAGCTTCTCCACAAGATACATTGTGATGAAACTATCTAAAGTCAAGACAAAAATAAAAGATTTTGCAAGCTGCCAGGAGTAAGCACCAACTGACCTACAGGGGCAAATCCATCAGGGTGACCGACTTCTCTAATGAAACTTTTCAAGCCAGAAGACAATGGTAATCTACCTTTAATCTACTTTAACAGAACAATTTCCAGCCCAGAAGTCTATATCCCACTAAGCTAAGCTTTAAAATTGACAGAGAAGGCTCGGCGCCTGTGGCTCAATCGGCTAAGGCGCCAGCCACATACACCTAAGGTGGCGGGTTCAAATCCCCAGCCCGGGCCCGCCAAACAACAATGGTGGCTGCAACCAAAAAATGGCCGGGCGTTGTGGCGGGCACCTGTGGTCCCAGCTACTTGGGAGGCAGAGGCAGGAGACTCGCTTGAGCCCAGGAGTTTGAGGTTGCTATGAGGGTGATGCCATGGCACTCTACCCAGGGGGATAGCTTGAGGCTCCGTCTCAAAAAAAAAAATTGACAGAGAAATCAAATCTTTTACTGATATGCAAACATTGAGGAAATATGCCACAACAAGACCAGCTTTACAAGAAATACTTCAACCTTTTCTACACACTGACCATCACAATGGACCTTCAGCAAAGTAAATACCCAGAAATTAAAGGACAGAACCTAGCTTCCACAATGATGCAAAAGACAAAACTATGCAATGGACTTTCAAAACAAGATGAATAGAACACCACCGCACTTATCAATTATCTCAATAAATGTCAATGGCTTGAATTCCCCACTGAAGAGGCATATATTGGATGATTAGACTAAAAAACACAAGCTATCTATTTGCTGTCTGCAGGAAACACACCTCACATCAAAAGACATATTAAAACTCAGAGTTAAGGGCTGGAAGTCAATTTTTCAGGCAAACAGAATTCAGAAGAAAAGAGGGGTTGCGATCTTATTTTCAGATACATGTGGATTTTAAGCAACTAAAGTAAAAAATGACAATGATGGTCACTTCATATTGGTCAAGGGAAAAATAAAACAAGAAGACATTTCAATTCTAAATATTGGGCGGCTCCTGTGGCTCAATGGGGTAGGGCGCTGGTCCCATATGCTGGAGGTGGCAGGTTCAAACCCAGCCCCGGCTAAAAATGGCAAAAATAAATAAATAAAGCTTATCTTTAAAAAAAAAAAAAAAAATTCTAAATATTTATGCACCCAATTTAAATGCTCCCAGATTCTTGAAACAGACCTTACTTAATCTGAGCAGTATGATATCCTATAACACCATGATAACAGGGGACTTTAAAACTAAAAAACTAGCCAGGCATTGCGGTGGGCAACTATAGTCACAACTACTCAGCAGGCTGAGGCAAGAGAATTGCTCAAGCCTAAGAATTTGAGATATAATGCCACAGCACCCAACCCAGGATGACAGAGTGAGACTCTGTCTCAAAAAAAAAAAAAAAAAAAAAAAAGAAAAGAAAAGAAAAATGAATGGATGGCAAAATTGTATTTAAAAAATATACAGAAAATAGAAAAAAAATCTCCCAACAACAACAAAAAAGGTTAAGGACTAGGTGGAGTCACAGCCAAATTCTACCAGATAAACAAAGAACTGGTGTCAATCCTACTGAAACTGTTACAAAAGATCAAGAAGGAGGGACTCCTCTTTAACTCATTCTATGAAGCCAGTTTCACCCTGATACCAATACCAGTAAATGATACAACAAAAAAAGGAAACTACAGACCAGTATGTCTGTTGAACACAGATGCAAATATCCTCAACACACTAGCAAACCAAATCCTACAGTATATCAAAAGAAAAGTTTACCATGATAAATGTCAATTCTTTTTTTTTTTTTTTTTGAGACGGAGCCTCAAGCTATCCCCCTGGGTAGAGTGTCATGGCATCACACTCACAGCAACCTCTAACTCCTGGGCTCAAGCGAGTCTCCTGCCTCAGCCTCCCAAGTAGCTGGGACTACAGGCACCTGCCACAACGCCTGGCCATTTTTTTTTTGGTTGCAGCCATCATTGTTGTTTGGCAGGCCCGGGCTGGGGATTCGAACCTGCCACCTTAGGTGTATGTGGCTGGAGCCTTAGCCGCTTGAGCCACAGGCGCCAAGCCATAAATGTCAATTCTATCCCAGGGATGGAAGGATAGTTCAATATATGCCAATCAATAATGAAAAACTGATAAATGTCATGGAATGAGATAATTGATAAATGATAATTGATAAATGTCAATTCTCATGGAAGAGATGGAAGGATAGTTCAACATATGCCAATCAATAAATGTTTACTACATAAAGAGAATTAAAAAAAAAAGCCAACTCAGCGCCTGTTGCTCTGGTGGCTAAGGCACCAGCCACATACACCTAAGGTGGCATGTTCGAATCCAGCCCAGGCCGCCAAAACAACAATGATGGCTGCAACCAAAAAATAGCTGGGCATTGTGGCGGGCGCCTGTGGTCGCAGCTACTTGGGAGGCAGAGGCAGGAGACTCGCTTGAGCCCAGGAGTTGGAGGTTGCTGTGAGCTGTGATGCCACAGCACTCTACCCAGGGGGATAGCTTGAGGCTCTGTCTCAAAAAAAAAAAGCCAATGTGATCTTCCCAATAGACGCAGAAAAGGGATGTGATAAAACCCACCATCCCTTCATGATAAAAACCAGAAAAAATGTGGCACAGAAGCAACACATCTCAAAATAATAAAAGCCATATGGGACAAACCGACAGCCAATATCACACTAAATGGGGAAAAGTTGAAAGCATTCCCCAGGAATTAGAATAAGACAAGTATGCCAACTTTCACCATTTTCATTCAACATTGTACTGGAAGTCCTAGCCAGAGAAATCAGGCAAGAAAAAGAGATAAAGGGCATATACATTGGAAAAGAGGAAATAAAAATATCTCTGTTTGCCAATGATAATATACCTAGAAAACTACTAAGGACTCCTCCTAAAAGACTCCTAGATTTGATAAATGAATTCAGCAAAGTCTCAGGTTATAAAATAGATATACAAAATTGATAATTTCTATATAACAAGAATGACCAAGTTGAGGCTCAGCGCCTGTAGCGCAGCAGCTAGGGTTGGCAGGTTTAAATCCAGCCCAAGACTGCCAAACAACAATAACAACTACAAAAAAAAAAAAAAAATAGCCAGGTGTTGTGACAGGCACCTGTAGTCCCAGCTACTTGAGAGGTTGAGATAAAAAATCACTTAAGCCTAAGAGTTGGAGATGGCTGTGAGCTGTAACACCATGACACTGTACCAAGGGCAACATACTAAGACTCTGCCTCAAAAAAAAAAAAGAATTTCTAAGTTGAGAACTAAATCAAGAACTCAATCCCAGTTGCAAATGAGGTCAAATTTTGAGATCCTTCACAGATCTCAACAATATTATATTATACTTTATGTGCCCTATGTGTAAGCCCCAGAGTAACACTGCAATGCAGCTATTACTATTCCTATTTTTAAGTGAGGATAATTAACCTCTAAGAGATTAAGTAAACTAGCCTAAGTCATATAACTATGAGTGGCAATCTGTGTCTACATACAAAACTCTGGATCTTTCCACCTTAAGACAAGGCCCCTAAATATATTTACCTTAAGTCCTGTATGGTTTCCAGGTTCTTTTGTACAATATTTGCTATTTTTCCCATTAATGGACTAAGATGCAAATGTTGATCCACCAGGTAGGAGGAAAATTTTGACAGCATGTTAATATCAAACCTATTAAAGGAAATACATAAAGGAAGGCATTAGTATTTATTTTTACTTAAAACATATACATAGTTATAAAATAAAAGTAATCAAAAATACTAATGTATCATTAATATAAAATGAATTTTTCTAAAACACTGATTATTATAATCACAAAAACAGAAAAAAAGAGAATCACAGATGAGTCCTTAAAACATGTTGAATGAATTAGACATGAATGCAAACTACAAGATTCTATTTCTCCTTTTTTGAAACAGAGTGCAATGCTGTTGCCTAGACTAGAGTGCTGTGGCATCAGCGTAGCTCACAACCTCCTCAAACTCCTGGATTCAAGTGATCCTTCTGCCTCAGTCTCCTGAGTAGCTACAAGTACCCACCACAATGCCCGGCGCAATTATAGTAGGGAAGGAGTCTTGCTCTTGCTCAGGCTAGTCTCAAACTCCTAAGCTCAATCAATCCTCCCAGCTCCGGCTCCCGGAGTGTTAGGATTATAGGTGCAAGATACACGCTAGCCTTTTGTTGTTGTTGTTGAGACAGAGTCTCACTATGTTACCCTTGGTAGAATGCCATGGTATCTCAGCTCACAGCAACCTCCAACTCTTGGGCTTAAGCGATTCTCTTGCCTCAGCCTCTCGAGTAGCTGGAACTACAAGTGCCTGCCATAACGCAGGCACTATTAAACACCATTTTTTGTTGCACTTGTCATTGTTGTCTTTAGCTGGACTGGGCTAGGTTTAAACCCACCACCCTTGATGTATGTGGTGGCGCCATAACTACTGTGCTATAGGCACCAAGCTCTTTTTTTTATTTTTTAAACAGAGTCTCACTATGTTTGCCAGGCTGGACTAGAGCTCCTGGACTCAAGCATCCCCCCTCTTAGCTTCCTGAGTAGCTGAGACTACAGGCCTGCACACCAGACCTGGTGCCCAGCTGGTTATGTATTTTTTTTTAAGTCTCTCTCTCAGAGTTACATACTAAGGCATTTACAGATAAGATAATGTTATTTAAAACATACTAAAGGGTAGGAGGCAGTGGGAGATGATACAGAGGAAACAAGACTGGCTATATGTTAATTTTTGAAGCCAGATGCTGAGTACATGGGACTTCATTATACTAGTCTGTCTACTTTTATAAATGAAAATCTTCTATAACATTTTCTGGTATTTTACTCTCACCAGAAAGTTAAAAGAACAAAAATAAAGAGGCAGTGCTCATAGCTCAGTGGGTAGGGCACTGATCACATACACCAAGGCTGGTGGGTTCGAACCTGGCCCAGGCCAGCTGAACAACAATGACAACTGCAACAACAACGATAACCAAAAAATCCGGGAATTGTGGCTGGCACTTGTAGTCCCACTACTTGGGGGGCTGAGGCAAGAGAATCACTTAAACCCAAGAATTTGAAATTGCTGTGCGCTGTGCCATGACACTCTACCAAGGGTGACATAGTGAGACTCTGTCTCAAGGAAAAAAAAAAGAATTTGAGGTTGCTGTCAGCTGTGACACCACAGCACTCTACCCAAGGCAACAGCTTGAGACTCTGTCTCCAAAAAAAAAAAAAAAAAATCGGATTTATGGCTGCTAGTTGTGGCCTGTAATCCTAGCATTCTGGGAAGCCAAGGAGGATTACTTGAGGTTAGAAGTTTGAGACCAGCCTGAGCAAAAGCAAGACCCTGTCTTTATTAAAAATAGAAACAAAATTAGCCAGGCATAGTGGCACATGCCACTAGTGCCAGCTAGCTACTGTGTTTCCCCAAAAATAAGATCTACCCAAAAAATAAGCCCTAGCAGGATTTCTATGCATTTGTTAAATATAAGCCCTACCCTGATAATAAGACCTTGTGAAATACTGCATAGCCACACCATGCATTTCGGCACAGACAGGTAAGGAAGACTGGAATACCTTTTATCTGCCACAGCTCCTTTCTCTGAGCAGAGCCATTCGTACTTGCGCGGGTGCACGTGTGGTAATCATGGTCACAGGCATCCTATTGTGCACATGCGAATGGCTAGGGGAAAGGAGTTCATGCATCACTAGCACCAGCCCCACCAACAAAGTCGGCTCCCCCTGTCAGGTTCCAGAAGATGACTTAACTGTATTTGAATAATGTAAATTGTTGTATTATACTTAATAAAAATAAGACATCCCCTGAAAATAAGCCCTAATGTGTCTTCTTCAGAAAAAATAAATGTAAGACAATATCTTATTTTCAGGGAAACAGGGTAGTGGGGAGGCAGCAGTAAGAAGAATGCTTGAGCCCAAGAGTTTGAGGTTGCTGTGAGCTATGATGATGCCATAGCACTCTACTCAGAGTGACAAAGTGACATTGTCTCCAAAAAAAAAAAGACAGAGAGAAAAAATAGCTGGGCGCAGCAAAGCACCTGTAGCTCAAGTGGACAAAGCACCAGCCACATACTCCAGAGCTGGTGGGTTGGAATCCAGCCCAGGCCTGCCAAACAACGACAACTACCACCAAAAATTAGCTGGGCATTGTGGCAGGCACCTGTAGTCCCAGCTATTTGGGAGGCCGAGGCAAGAGAATCCCTTATGCCTAGGAGTTGGAGGTTGCTGTGAGCTGCAATGCCACAGCATTCTACCCAGGGCAATAGCTTGAGGCTCTGTCTCAAAAAAAAAACAGTCAGGCATTGTGGCAGGTGCCCTGTAGTCCCAACTACTTGGGAGGCTGACATGAGAGAATCACTTGAGCCCAAGAGTTTGAGGTTGCTGTGAGCTGTGACACCACAGCACTCTACCAAGAATGACATAATAAGAGTCTGTCTCCAAAAAAAAAAGAAGAACTGGATTTCAAATACATGGTAATTCTTCTTTTTTTTTTTTTTTTTTAAAAGACAGAGTCTCAATTTGGTAGAGTGCCATGGCAACCTCCACCTCTTGGCTTAGGTGATTCTCTTGCCTCAGCCTCCCAAGTAGCTGGGACTACAGGTGCCCACCACACCGCTCGGCTATTTTTTGGTTGCAGTTTGGCCAGGGCCAGGTTTGAACCCACTGCCCTCAGTATATGGGGCCAGTGCCCTACTCACTGAGCCACAGCCACCACACGGTAATTATTCTTGTTATGATCTATCAGATAGTACTAATCCAGAATAATTTAACCCATTCCAATTATTACAAATTATAGTTGTAAAATGTAAATTCATATTTCATACTTTGGCAAGATCATTGATTACTAGCTATTATAGTAATTAAATTTAATCTCATAGGCCACAAAAACTAAAAATTCAGACATTAATGTTTACTCTATGACTAGTAGAAATTCTATATATGAAATATAAGTTGAGGTTTAAAAAATTTTTATAACCTAGGAATTTTTTTTTGAGACAGTCTCACTTTGTCACCCTCAGTAGAGTGGTATGGTATCACAGCTCACAGCAACCTCAAACTCTTGGGCTTAAGCAACTCTCTTGCCTCAGCCTCCCAAGTAGCTGGGACTACAGGTGCCTGCCACAACACCTGGCTATTTATTTGTTGTAGTTGTCGTTGTTTGGCAGGCCCGGGCTGGGCTCAAACCTGCCAGCTCTGGTGTATGTGGCTGGCACCCTAGCTGCTGAGCTGTAGGTGCAGAGCCAACGTAATATTATTTTTTAAAAGCTATTGCTACAAGAAAAAATAACATATAGAAGAAAGTCATTATTTTCTGAACTATTTTGAAGGAAAATTTTAAAGAAATGTCTTACTGGGATGTAGAACTGTACACTTATAATTTAAGTGTCCAATACAATAAACAGTAAGATCAAAAATAAGTGCACATAACAATTAATCTTGCTTGGAAGAGAAATAAAAGGTTGTGACCTATTATCAACAGTGACCAAATTTAACCCCAAAGATCCAGTAAGCAGATAATTCTTACTGTTAGAAAAAGGAATGAGATTACTTTGCTTACCTCGGTAAAGGAGATTTATAATTAAAGAGTATAAGAATATAATAGACGAGAAGACAGATGGGTTTAGAGATTAACTGAAATCACAACTCAGATGAGTGCAGATTTTATAAACCCAGATAACTGTTTCCAAAAAACAAAACTACCAGAAGGCTTGCACCTCTCTGTCAACAAATAGTCCATTTGTTTCTCTTTTATCTTCATCAAGTCTTTCCTTTCCAGCCTAGGTTTCTATTTGGTTTAGAGGGAGAGTTGCTCTGCAGTTTTGAAAATCCTCTTACTTTGATATTCCCTTTCCAACCTAACATTTGGCTTAGTCCACTTATGATGGACCTTGGTCATCCAGATTTCCTAGGTTAAAAAATTCAAAGTTTTGGCTCAGCGCCTGTGGCTCAAGCGGCTAAGGTGCCAGCCACATATACCTGAGCTGGTGGGTTCAAATCCAGCCTGGGCCCGTCAAACAACAATGATGGCTGCAACAAAAAATAGCCAGGTGTTGTGGCGGGTGCCCATAGTCCCAGCCACTTGGGAGGCAGAAGCAGGAGAAACACAAGCCCAGGAGTTGGAGGTTGCTGTGAGCTGTGATGCCATGGCATTCTACCCAGGACGACAGCTTGAGGCTCTGTCCCAAAAAAAAAAAAAATTCAAAGTTTTCAGAGATATATGAAGATTTCTCAAAATGAGCTCTGCTATTATCTCAGCTGTTTTATTAATGAAGAGTTTCTCATATATACTTACAGAATAAATTTCTTTATACTCACAAGAACACCCTGAACAGAACTCCCATTTTTCTAGATAATTATCAATTATGGAAACATGCTGAAAATGTAGCTGTGTATATTACAGAAAATGATCTGAATTAACGTCCCTAGCAAGCAATAGACTTTAAAAAACTTCTAAGTTTGGCCGGGAGTGCTGGCTTGTGCCTGTAATCCCAGCATTCTGGGAAGCCAAGATGGATGAATTGCCTGAGCTCACAGGGTCAAGACCAGCCTAAGCAAGAGCAAGACCCCATCTCTAAAAATAGACAGGCATTGTGGCGGGCACAAGTAGTCCCAGCTACTCAGTAAGCTAAGACAAGAGAAGAACGGTTTGTTTTTTATTTTGAGACAGAGCCTCAAGCTGTCCCCCTGGGTAGAGTGCTGTGGCATCACAACTCACAACAACCCCCAACTCCTGGGCCCAAGTGAGTCTCCTGCCTCCACCTCCCAAGTAGCTGGGACCATAGGCACCAGCCACAACGCCCGGCTATTTTTTGGTTGCAGCCGTCACTGTTGTTTGGCAGGCCTGGGCTGGGTTCAAACCTGCCACCTTAGGTGTATGTGGCTGGCACCTTAGCCAGTTGAGCCACAGGCACCAAGCCAAGAGAATGGTTTGAGCCCAAGAGTTTGAGGTTGCTATAAGCTCTGACGCCATGGCACTCTACTGAGGGCAACAAAGTAAGACTCTGTCTCAAAAAAAAAAAAAAGACCTTCTAAGTCCCTTATAAGTTCTGGTCATTGCTTCTCCATAAAGATGGATGAAAGACAAGTAGCAACACATGCTCCTAAACAATGTTACATGGCTTTCTTCTCTCCTATCGTGCTCCTGAACTTCTAGGTTTTAATTGATAGCCAATCAATTGAGAATTTTTTCATTCTGAAACAAAAAAGAAGATTCAAAAAAACTACTCCATGAATAGCTGTGACTATCTTACTTTTGTTTTGTTTTTTGAGACAAAGTCTCACTCAGTCACCCTGGGATTGAGTGCCGTGGCATTACATATAGCTCACAGCAACCTCAAATTCTTGGGCTCAAGCAATTCTCTTGCCTCAGCCTCCTAAGTAGCTGAGACTACAGGTGCCCACCACAATGCCCAGCTTTTTTTTTAGAGACAGGGTCTCACTCTTGCTCAGGCTGGTCTCAAACACCTGAGCTAAAGCAATCCACCCAGCTTGGCCTCCCAGAGTGCTAGGATTATAGGCATGAGCCACCTTGCCCAACTTTACTTATGTTTTGATTAATTACACATGTGGAAAAGTACACTATTCTCCACTTTTAAAGAGGAAATATTTGAAATACTTTCTTTTCTCTCTTAAAGAAAGAATATACATCACACAATCAAAAACCCTTAAACTAAACTGAGTTTAAATACATTTTTTTCAATGATGTTTACAGGTAGGCTTTAGCAGCTCCATGTTCTTTTCCTATTTCACTGTGCTAACCCTGACCTTCAAAGTTGAACCCAGAGTACTTGCCTTTCCAGCCTTCTCCATGCTTCTGTAACTAGTGCTTCAACTAGTGGGTCATGGGCCTCAACAGCAAACCTCAATAAAAACAAAAGAAAATAATTTTTCATACATAAACAATATATTTAAATCAGTAAAAACACATGCAGGAAGACTTATACTGCAAAATGAAACTCAAATTATTTTCCTCTTAGATAAATCCTTATTTCTGGTCCACTCAATTTCATTTGTTTTCTTCTACAGCTTAATAAACATTTATAGTTTATATCCCTTCACTCTTCTATCTGCTCATTTCAAATAGTCCACTGATGAAAATATTGTATTCAAGGATATATTTTATGTTAAAAGTAAACATTACGTATATTACTTTGTTCTGACTAAACACATATTTTTATAGGAGAATGTAAAATATAAAACAAAGCTAACAGTGGCCAATCACCTTAATCATTAAGATTAAGCATTCTTTTCATGTACCTCACAGAAAAAACTTCGTGACCTGAGAAAGATCACCCACAAAGATATAATCATCCTTCTTGGTCTAATATGTGTATCAGCCCCCCAATGTAGGTAAAGTCTTAAGCCTCTTTCCTATAAATGCTAATTTCCTAACAAAAATAATTTACATCTCTGACACCTACAACTGTTTATCCCTGGATAGTTAGATCACCATAGAGAAAACTGTTTTTCTACCAATGAGATGAATAAACACCAACTGTGATTTTTGTGTACCTTTCCCCCTTCTTTACACCTGCTGAATCCTTTATTCAGGGAATCTAGTTCTCTTGAAGTCTAGATTTTCTTGCAAACAATGTAAAATTTCTTCTTCTTTTTTGGCCCGGGGCCGGGTTTGAACCTGCCACCTCCAGTATATGGGGCCAGTGTCCTACTCCTTTGAGTCACAGGCATTGCCCAAATTTATTTTCTTATCGTTCAACTTTTTCTCATTCAAGAAAACTTTTTTTTTTCCTTAGAGACAGAGTCTCACTCTATTGCCCTGGGTAGAGTGCCGTGGTGTCACACCTCACAGCAACCTCCAACTCCTGGGCTTAGGCGATTCTCTTGCCTCAGCCTTCCGAGTAGCTGGGACTACAGGCTCCCACCACAATGCCTAGCTATTTTTTTGAACTTTTTTGAGTTCTTTGACATCAAAGAAGGCTTTTTTATGTGTGACACCTGTCAACAATCTGTGTAATATAATTTGTGAAACATTGTTATCAAATACAAGTGAGTCTACAAAATAATTATTTTTCCTTTTTTTTTTTTTTAAAGAGCTATTACTGGGAAACAACCTATTGTACCAACACGCCCTGGAAAACATATCAGCCATCAATTATAGGAACCAAGAGATTGCAAACAGGTTGTCACAAACAAAATTTAATAATTGCTGATTAATCTGAAGCCTTATTGTTTACTTATTATTTCTTCGTTATCTTAGCTCACTGTAATCTTGAATTTCAGGGCTCAAGAGATCTTCCTGCATCAGCCTACAGAGTTGCTGGGACTACAGGTGTGAGCCACCACATCCAGTCTAGCCAACCACATTTTTACAAAAACCAGTTTTTATGGCTCAGCACCAGTAGCTCAGCGGTGTATGTGCCAGCCACATACACCAGAGCTGGAAGGTTCGAATCTAGCCTGGGCCTGCCAAACAACAAGGACAACTACAACCAAAACATAGCTGGGTGTTGTGGCAGGCGCCTGTAGTCCCAGCTACTTGGGAGGCTGAGGCAAGAGAATTGCTTAAGCTCAAGAGGTTGCTGTGAGCTATGATGCCACGACACTCTACCGAGGGTGACAACTGGAGACTCAAAAAAAAAACCCAGTTTTTATATACCCAAACTTTAATCATTTCTTTCATTATTGATTATATTCTAATTTTTTAAAAATATAATACTACTAATAAGTATCAAATAATAGACTCCAAACAGCTTTAAAATGTTAAATTATTAGGAAAACTATTTACTAAGGAAGAAAATAGTTTTTCATTTTAAAGAAATTTTTAGAAAATTAAAATATAGGCCAGGTGCAGTGGCTCATGCCTGTCATCTCAGCACTTGGGAGGCTGAGGCTGCTGGATCACCTAAGCTCACAGGTTCGAGACCAGCCTGAGGCAGAATGAGACCTTGTCTCTAAAAATAGCCAGGTAACGTGGCAGGGCCCTGTAGTCCCAGCTACTAGGGAAGCTGAGACAAGAGAATCACATGAGCCCAAGAGTTCAAGGTTGCTGTGCGCTATGACATGAGAGCCATGGCACTCTACTGAGGACAACAAAGTGAAATTGTGTCTCAAAAAAATAAATAAAATATAAAGTATATAATTATTCCCATAAATTATAAATGAAAATTACTTACTGTTGTGTGACGTACAACACATTCACTAGGGTATCATCATTCATTAATTTGAATCTATTCATAGTTAAATTATGAAGAGTAAGAAATTGGGGATGATCTCTGACATATTCAACATTTTTTAACAAGTTAGTCTTCTGCTTTTGAAGCTTCCAAAGAATATTAAATGCATATCCCACTTGCTTTTCTGTAAGTGTGGCTTTGTTTCTTTCAATAAGATGAAATATTTGCTCTTCATCTGTACACTTACTCATCTGAATAATTAATGATTCACAACTGAAAGGTCGAAACTGAAACGATCTCCAGGAGAATGGACAAATAGCTTTTAGACGAAGCATATTTGTAACCGACAAGTCTAGAAAAAAAGTATCTTTTCATTTACATCACAAATTTTCTTAGGCAAAGAAAACCATCTGCAACTACAAGTCAGAAACAATATGCTGCCATAAAAATAACTTTTTCCTTCATGGATTTTGCTTCCATTATAATGGCTCTGAACCATTCCAACATGCAGCACCTGCAAAAGAATTGGTTTAACACAGGCTTATTATCATGACTATTAAATTAATCCCAAAATTTAAATTAAAATAACAAGGGTTTTTTCTACATTAACAAAAGACTACTCTTAGTCTGAACTAGGTAGCAGAATTTGATCCAAAAACTAAATGTCAAAAAACAAGGGACTTCTGGCTCAGCACCTGTAGCTCAAGCGGTTAGGGCGCCAACCACATACACTGCAGCTAGCAGGTTCAAGCCCAGCCTGGGCCTGCCAAACAATGACAACTACAACCCAGTAACAGCCAGGCGTTGTGGCAGGTCCCTGAAGTCCCAGTTACTTGGAGGCTGAGGCAAGAGAATCACTTAAGCCCAAGAGTTTGAGGTTGCTGTGAGCTAGCACACCAAGGCATTCTACCGATGGTGACATAGTGAGACTCTGCCTCAAAAAAAAAGAAGCAAAAAAGGGACTTCTGGCAGCACCCGTAGCTCAGTAGTTGAGGCTCCAGCCACAAACACCGAGGCTGGCAGGTTCGAATCCAGCCCAGGCCTGCTAAAACAACAATGACAACTGCAACAAAAAAATAGCCGGGTATTGTGGTGGGTGCCTGTAGCCTCAGCTACTCGGGAGACAGAGGCAAGAGAATTACTTGAGCCCAAGAGTTTGAAGTACCTGTGAGCTGTGAAGCCATAGCACTCTACTGAGGGCAGCAAAAAAAAAAAAAAAAAAATTAAGATATCAAGTACTATGGCTCAGCTGTGGCTCAAGCGGCTAAGGCCCCAGCCACATACACCTGACCTGGCAGGTTTGAATCCAGCCTGGGCCACCAAATAACAATGATGACTGCAACAAAAAATAGCCAGGCATTGTGGTGGGCACCTATAGTTCCAGCTACTTGCGAGGTAGAGGCAGGAGAATCACTTAAGCCCAGGAGTTGGAGGTTGCTGTGAGCTGTGATGCTACAGCATTCTACCCAGGGCAACAGCTTGAGGGTCTGTCTCAAAAAAAAAAAAAACAAATAGTCTAAGACATGTTAAAGCACTATAAGAACTAAAGATAATTATGAAAAACTATAATTTGTTTTTAGAATATATTATACATACTTACATTTATTTATTTGAGATAGTCTTACTTTGCCACCCTCAGTAGAGTGCCATGTGTCACAGCTCATAGCAGCTTTAAACTCATGGGCTCAAGTGATTCTCTTGCCTCTGTCTCCCAATAGCTAGGACTACAGGCATCCTACAACACCCAGCTATAGCTGTCATTGTTGTTTATCAGGCCCGGGTGGTTGGAACCCTCCAGCCCCAGTATATGTGGCCGCCACCCTAACCACTGAGTTACCAGCACCAAGCCCATACTTACATTTATAATTGAGAAGCAATAGTTACAAAAGCTGGAAATAAAATGGTATCATGTAATAGTTTTGTAATATGTTACAATTTACAAAGAACTTGTTTTTTTTTTGAAACAGAATCACTCTGTAGCCCTGGGTAGAGTGCCCTGGAGTCATAGCGCTCAGCAACCTCAAAATCCTGGGTTGAGCGATCCTCTTGCCTCAGCCACACCAGTGGCTACTCGGACTACAGGCACCCACCACAATACCCAGGTAATTTTTCTATTTTTAATAGAGATGGGGTCTGGACCTCCTGAACTCAGACACTTCACCTAGCTAGGCCTCCCAGAGTGCTAGGATTATAAGCGTGGGTCACCGCGTCTGGCCCAAATAATATTTAGAATAAATTATCCCATAGAACTCAGTGAAACTTCCAAGTAGATATCATCACTTCCATTTTACATATAAGGAAAAGTAGGTTCAAAGAAAGTTATAAAACTGCTCTAGTACTAGTGAAGCTGGGTTTACAACCCAGTTCTTTCTACCTGAACAGTCTCAATTACATCAACAAACCAACACCTTGTTATTGAATCAGTAAGTATGCCTTACACCCTTCACCATGGCTATGCCAAACTAACTGTTAACAAGCAAAAATAATACAAATGCACTGGCTACTTTGAGGCAATCGATACAGAATCCTGACTCAAGGTGACCTGGGTCACAACCTACACAAGAAGTCCCTGCGCAAAGCAAAGCATACTTACTATCCATCCATAATTGAAAGTGGAGGCTGCTCAAAAGGTAGATAGAATACAGTGGTGTTGAGTCTCCCACTGAGCAATCCTGGGGAAGTCTCGTAACTAAAGGAGGGACAAGTAGGAGGTGTGAACAGCCCCAATGCACAGTAAACACCGACCAGGTTTGTAAGTGACAGGGATCCTCTCCACCAGGCGTACAACAGAGCTAAAAAGGGTCTCTACCCGAGTCCTCCGCGCTTCAGAGGATCCAATAGCTCCTAAGAAGGTCTCTGTTTGTCAAAGAATTCCTGCATCCCTGGCCTGAAGACGTGTTGGATGACATAAGAACCGCTGCCGCCGCCAACAGGCCCCGACTTGCCAGCAAGGTGTTCCCTAAACGTCTATTAACTTTTCTGGAAGATCCCGGGGGAAAACCTGGTTACAAGGGCTTGTAAGTCACGGTTATTGGTCTCTAACAACGAATGTAACTGGCTCAGTTGCTCGCTCACCCTTCATATCCCAAGATTTTTAGCCTTTCCTCAAGAGACATCACCTTTCCCCACATAGAGTCTGTCCCCAAGCCAGGAAAAAAGGCCGAGCTAGAGCAGCGTGCGTTGCGAAAGGCACGCACTACATATCCCAGGGGGTGTTCCGGCGAGGTCGGCGGAATGGACGTAGCTTACGTATTTGGGGGGAATTCTGGGAGTTGTAGTTCGTTATCGAGACAGACACAGTATGCCTCAACCTATACTAAGACAATGTCCTTCAGGCCAGTGTTTCTTTACCATCTGAGGTTTTTCCTCCAGTCTCAGAAGACTGATATCTATATGCCAAAAATAATATATTTATTTATGTAGAGACAGAGTCTGACTTTGTCGCCCTGGGTAGAGTACCTTGGCGTCACAGCTCACAGCAACCTCCAACTCCTGGGCTTAGGCGATTCTCTTGCCTCAGCCTCCCAAGTAGTTGGGACTACAGACGCTCGTCACAACGCCCAGCTATTTTTTGTTGCAGTTTGGCCGGGGCGGAGTTTGAACCCGCCACCCTCGGTATATGGGGCCAGCGCCCTACCCACTGAGCCACAGGCGCCACCCAACCAAAATTAAATCAGAAAGTGTAAACATGGAAACGACACATACAGATTTTGTATCTTATTTTAAGTGTATATGAACCAACTCTATCAGGTAGCTATAAAAGTATCAAAACTAACTCTCAGGCTGGGCACGGTGGCTCACACCTATACTCCTACGACTCTGGGAGGCTGAAGCAGGTAGATTGCCTAAGTTCACGGTTGGAGACCAGGTTGAGCAAAAGACAGACTTCAGTCTCTAAAAATAGCTGGGCGTTGTGGCAGGTGCCTGTAGTCCCAGCTACTCGGGAGGCTAAGGCAAGGGGATCACTTGACCCCAAGAGTTTGAGGTTGCTGTGAGCTGTGACACCATAGCACTCTACCGAGGGTGACATAATGAGAGTCTGTCTCAAATAAATAAATAGCTACCTTTAGTCCAAGCAGGGCAAGTGGCAATACCTTATCCTAATTTGGATGGTTTTCTGCATCAATTCCAGGATGTATGTAATTTTCATCGTAGACACAGGACATTGCTTACTTTCTGGGTCACCTCAGAGACAAAGGATGGCCCATTATCATCCTGTGTGGAGGAAAGGAGACTATGAGTATTCTGATGACCTGGGAGATCATTGAGTCCACTGTGTTCAGCTTCTTGGAGAAATGGTTCCTCTGGTTCCCACTGGGGGTCTACTTGAAAAAGTTTATGGGTAGCCACAGGACACTGTGCAGCATATCCAGGTGCAGACAGAGGAAAGCAAGATTTCTCCAAATGGACAATGCCATGGAGTAGCCAAACATGGTGATTCATTGAGGAGGAGCTGCTAAGCTGTCTTTGCAGCTGCCTGCCCATGCCATCTTCCATCTGCCTGGCCTATGGGAGGCTGCCACCTATCATCCTCTCATCCACTGAGGCCTGTTCCTGCTCTGCACTGGTATAAGAACACAGGAATTCTAAAGTCTCTGTCTTGGGCTGACAGCCCCTGGAGTCCATTTCAGAATGAGTTCCTTCAGAGGGGTTCTGGGTACCTCAGATGCTCCTTTCTTCTCTTATGATAAGACAAGCCTCTACTCAGCCTGAAAAAAGTATTTACTGATACAAACCTAGGAATCTGAGTGAAATTGCCAATCACTGAAAGGGTAGACCCCCACACACTGGGCTCCCTGTGCAAAAAGTTGCCCTTCTTTATTTGAACTGCCCCAGTCACATAAACAGTTGCAAATGGGATCCTCTCAAATGAGGTCCAACCAAATCCATCAAGGTACCACATTCTCAATGTGTATATTCATGCAGGTGCCTCATAAGAAGCTAAACCAAAGCTTCGGGTAGAAGAGTTTGTGAGAATTCTGTCTCCATTTAGTTGTACCATCCTAAGTGTCAGAGCTCCAGTCTTTAGTTTTAGATATCTAAATCTAGCCAGGATATCAAGGCCCCACAGAAAAGATCACCCCCAGTGACCTCCTTAATCGTTCTGCCAGTGGCCTGATTTCCTCTGGCAATCAGCTTGACTTTCTGGGCTGAAGTCCCAGGTGGCAATGCTACTGTCCTGATCATTGCATATTGAGGAACCTACAGAACTCCTAAACAGGCAAGTTCCTGAGGCTCATTCTCTTGGCAAGACTGAGAAAAAACACAGTCCTTTATAACAACTCAATGCCCAGAGACAAAGAGACCATCCTCTCACAATATGGTTCAGTGGTACCCAACATCACAGTGACTCATGCCTATAATCCTAGTACTCTGGGTGACTGAGGTGGAAGGATCCCTTGAGCTCAGGAGATCAAGACCAGCCTAAGCAAGAGTGAGATGCCCATCTGTACTTAAAAATAGAAAAAAATAGCCAGGCATGATGGTGTGCACCTATAGTGTCTCAGAAACCTGGGAGACTGAGGCAAGAGAATCACTTGAGCCTAGGAGTTTGAAGTTGCTGCGAGCTTGACTGATGCCACAGCACTCCGGACAACTGAGTTAGACTGTCTCAAAAAAGAAAAAATATTGTTCAGTGGCTTTGAGAACAATGTCACCAACCTGGGAAGTCTCCCACCATTCTATACTAAAACTCCAAGGCTTACTCCTTGCTTTTCATACTATTAAAATTCTTCCTGTGACTCAGGAAATCCCAAAGCCAGGATAGTCATAAGGACCTGTTTTAGTTTTCCAAAGGCATTTTGACAGTTTGTAGTACAGATCAGGGACTTCACATCTGTTGAAGGCCCTATTTAAGGGCTTTGTCATCAGTTCAAAGTCTGAGATCCAACACGATAGAACCCTGTCTCTTCCTAGACACCTTAGATAAGTAGCCTGCTGTTTGCAAATCTGTCCAATTGCAGATTCCACAAGTCCCCACATAAGCTCCCATCAAACAGGGCAGGAGAGCCCTTTTAAAGCCCTTAACACAGTCCAGCAGCACTGAAAGGCCACTCCAGCTCTAGGATCCTGTCACTCAAATGTAAGTGAGAATTGCTCATATCATTTGTACAATGTTATTAGTGGCATATAGATCCTACACGTACCCATTCTCATTGGTATTCCTCACTTTCGGTAGCTTTCTTCTTGCCAATGCTATAAGGATGTGCTGGTGTGTTGAGGCTTTAACTTTAAAGTGAAATGCTCCAAAATGGCAGTTTCCTGCAGGTTTCACCAAGCCCTGCCAGCTGGCCCCTCCCACCCACCCCCTGCCTGGCTCCCAGAGCATGAGACCGGATTGGTGCTAGGGATCAATTGGCAGCCAGAAGGGCCCCAGTAGATTGTTTCTGTCTATTTGGTTTGTGACCATTGAATCCCAGCTATCAATTTGCATCCAGGGCTTCAGTGCCTCAGGGGCTTTTACTTGTAAAAGTCCACTAATCAGGTCCCCAGGGCTTCTATGTGGATATTTGGGGTTTTTTGTTTGCTTTTGAGACAGACTTTCACTATGTCACCCTCAGTAGAGTGCTGTGGCATCACGGCTCACAGCAACCTCAAACTCTTGGGCTCAAGTGATTCTCTTGCCTCAGCCTTCCAAGTAGCTGTGACTACACACGCCTGCCACAATGCCCAGCTATTTTTTGTTCTTATAGTCATTGTTAAGCAGGCTCGGGCTGGGTCTATACAAGCAGCCCTAGTACATGTGGCTGGCACCCTAACCACTGAGCTATGGGTGCCAAGCCTCTATGGGGATATTTGGGTTGGAGCTATGGTGAGGCACGGGACTCCTGGGTCAATTTGCACCCAGGGCTTCTATGGAGATATTTGGTTTGGAGCTACTAGTGAGGCAAGGGACTCCTAGGTCCCTTCATCATCTGAGACCTGGACTTGAAAGAACCATTTGCTTTCCAGAGAGCTTCTTGTTATCTGGGGCCCCTTGTAATTTTGGACAGGGTTCTTTCCAATGTCTTTCATTTGTTCCAAAAAGCATCCATGATTGGGCGGCGCCTGTGGCTCAAAGGAGTAAGGTGGCAGCCCCATATGCTAGAGGTGGTGGGTTCAAACCCAGCCCTGGCCAATAAATAAATAAATAAATAAAATTTAAAAAAAAAAGAAAAGCACCCATGATCAGGGGCATCCTGATCATATCTCACCCCAGTGTAACCTCTCCTTTCAACTGTCTCAAAAGACCCTTTTGTGGCACAGCCAGCAGAATGACCACAGTTTTTAGCTTACTTTAAAGGTCATATTAACCAAGAGTGAAGGATTCATGCTAATTCCCCTGGCTATGGGTGCCCACTTGCCAAACTGACCCCCCTGCCGGGCAAAGAGAGACCTTTTCTGAACATCAATCACAACATAATAGACATGAGATTAAAGAGTTAGGTCAAGGGGTACCCTCCCTAGCCTATTCCATGATGCCTAGATGGGGCATTCCTCTCCCCTTGCAGTGAACCACTTGGTGGTGGGCCACATGTGCTGGTCCTCCTTCCCACCAGGTCTACTCTCAGGCTGTGCCCCTCCCAGCATCTCTCCCCAGCGAACAGCTGAGTTCTGGTGGGAGCAAGAGGACCTCATTTATCAAAAATTTTATAAACCCAGATCATTTTGTATATCAAAAACAATGAATTTATCTCAAGCAGAGAACTTGAGACAACATTTTAACTCTTTATTGGCATGTCAACCATTTGATTTCTGAATTTTCCTCCATAAAATTTGCCCTTTACTAAAAACTTGTGCACAAGAATTGGCCATCCTAAAAAAACTGGCATACCTTTGATAAATACTTGCAAGTAGAGGTGCCACAAACCAACAAGGGTGCCAGAAGGGCTCATTCTCCTTGTCTTCCTTTATTTTTAAGGGATTGGCCCAGCATGGTAGTTCACACCTGTAATCCTAGCATTTTGGGAGGACAAGGCAGATGGATTGCTTCAGCTCAGGAGTTCAAGACCAGCCTGAGCAAGAGTGAGACCCCATCACTAAGAAAAAGCTGGATGTTGTGGTGGACACCTGCAGTCCTAGCTACTTGGGAGGCTGAGGCAAGAAGATCTCTTCTTTTTTTTTTTTTTTCTTAGAGACAGTCTCACTTTATTGCCCTTGGTAGAATGCTCTGGTGTCATAGCTCACAGCAACCTCCAACTCCTGGGCTTAAGTGATTTTCTTGCCTCAGCCTTCCAAGGCACCCGCCAGAACACCCAGCTATTTTGTTGTTGCAGTTTGGCCAGGGCCAGGTTTGAACCAGCCACCCTGGGTATATGGGGCCAGCGCCCTACCCATTGAGCCACAGGCGCCACCCAGGAAGATCTCTTGAGCCCAGGAGTTTAAGGTTGTTGTGAGCTATGATGCCATAGCACTCTACCCAAAGGGACAAATTGAGACTCTGTCTCAGAAAAAGTATTTTTAGGTTCAGCGCCTGTGGCTCAAATGGCTAGGGCACCAGCCACATACACCTGAGCTGGCGGGTTGTAATCCAGCCTGGGTCCTCCAAACAACAATGATGGCTGCAACCAAAAAATAGCCGGGCGTTGTGGCAGGCAGCCTGTGGTCCCAGCTACTTGGGAGGCAGAGGCAGGAGACTTGCTTGAGCCCAGGAGACTTGCTTGAGCCCAGGAGTTAGAGGTTGCTGTGAGCTGTGATGCCATAGCACTCTACCCAGGGCAACAGCTTGAGGTTCTGTCTCAAAAAAAAAAAAAAAGTATTTTTAAAGGGTGTATTTCCCATTCTTTTTCTTTCTTTTTTTTTTTTTAGAGACAGAGTCTCACTATGTCACCCTTGGTAGAGTGCCATGGCATCACATCTCACAGCAACCTCCAACTCTTGGGCTCAGGTGATTCTCTTGCCTCCGCCTCCTGAGTAGCTGGGACTAACTACAGGTGCCCGCCACAGCACCCAGCTATCTTTTTGTTGTAGTTTGCCTAGGGCTAGGTTTGAACCTGCCACCCTCGGTATACAGGGCCAGCACCCTACTTACTGAGCCACAGGCGCCACCCTTCCCATGTGTTTTTATTTATTTATTTATTTGAGGCAGAGTCTCATTCTGTGCCCTGGATAGAGTGCTGTGATATCATAGCTCACAGCAACCTCAAACTCTTGGGCTCAAGTGATACCCGTGCCTCAGCCTCCCAAGGAGCTGGGACTATAGGTACCCACCACAACATTTGGCTACTTTTTCTTATTTTCTTTTAGTAGTGACAGGGTCTCATTCTTGCTGAAGCTGGTGTCAAACTCCTAAGCTCAGGCAATCACACAGGACCTACCATTCTTTTTTGAAAGCTCATTTATCTACCAACAGGACAATTTGGTTTTCTTTTTCACAAAAGGACAGAAAGGCCAAATTAGATTTTTTCCCCCAAGGGACACTGAGATGAAGCTTCCTTATGTTGCAACAAGACTCATAAATAACAAATAGATAAACAAGGGATCCTCAAAACAAAAATGCCAGGGCCTAATCAAACAAATGGGAATCCAAAGAGGACAAATGGCACCTCAAATGACACCTCAGAATGGACCTCAAATGCCTTACCAAATGGGAATCTAAAGTGGATAACTGTCACCCCAAATAGTGAAGGGAATCCAAAGGGGGTAAGTGACATCTCAAATAGTTGGTAGATTCATAAGCCTCCCTATTAAGTGAACTGAGTCTCAAATGGGTGACTCAATCCTCTTGTTTCCTGAGAATCCCCCACCAAATAGCGGCCTAGTCCTCTACTCCCTGGGAACCACAAATGAGCTCCAAATTCAAACCAGTTTCCCTTGTTCCACTAACCTCATGACTTGCACCCATAAAAGGCATGTCAAAACAAATAAAACCTACAGGAAGGTCTGAAACCTCCTCACATGGGTAGAATCAGGGCCTTGGCATGCATGCTGGGGAATTTACCCAACAAAGGCTGGTGTCTAGATACTTTCCAAATTCATTTCCTTCTCCTCAACTCAGTTCAGGTTGCAGGGAGCTGTGTCTACTCTGGGGAGACAAAAACAGGAGTTCCCCAGAGCAAAGAAAGACTCCAGCAGCTGCTGGGACTATCCCTTGTGCTCCCATCTGGAAAAGAAGTTGCTCCTACCCAGGAAGGCTCATGGCTTTGACCCAGGACTTCTCTGCCTCTTTCAGCAATTGTGGTATGCCATTCTACTGGGGCACCAATGGGCCCACCCAAGGATGTCAAATTCTGTTACCAAAAGTTTAGCACTTGTCCCAGAGGCCACAACAGAAGAACAAGGATGGTTGGGCATGGTAGCTCATGCCTGTGATCCTGCACTCTGGGAGGCCTAGGTAATGGATTGCTTGAGCTCAGGAGTTGGGAGACCAGCCTCAGAAAGAGTGATGCTCTGCCTCTAAAAAAATAGCCAGGCATTGTGGTGGGCACCTATTGTCAGAGCTACTCTGGAGGCTGAGGCAAGAGGATCACTGGAGCCCAAGAGTTTTAGGTTGCTGTGAGTTTATGATGCCATGGCACTCTACTGAGGGTGACAAAGTGAGACTCTGTCTCAAAAAAAAAAAAAAAAAAAAAGAAAGAAAGAAAGAAAGAAATACAGAGCTTTTAAGGGAATGGTTTTGATTAATCCTGTCTTTGGCTAAGACAATTTAGTGACCTCCACCAAGATTCATCCAATCTCCTGTGGCACAAAGAACCAAGGGTACTTCACTGCCCCTCCCAACCACTGGCCTGAGACAGGGATGTAGTTTCTTGTCCTTGAAAGGGTAAGAGGGGTTTGAAGAGACAGAAAACCTTTTTATACTTTTTATTAGACTATTTTTTTTCTGTTAAACCATGTTGCCCAAGCTGGTCTCAAACTCCTTGTCACAAGTGATCCTCCCAACTTGGCCTCCCAAAGTGCTAGAATTACAAATGTGAGCCACTATGGCTGGTCTAAAAAAATTTCTAAACCCTATAATTATTACAGTGAATCCTGCATCCACCCACAGAATAGAATGGTCACACAAACTAATTATGTAAATGGCTATCTCTTAATGGTACTATATGGCCTAGACTATTAATTTTCCTTCATAATACCTCTTTGTTTTCATTACTAAGGTTATCTCCCATAACCTTGTCCTTGGGTTTGGTCCTTAACTTTATCCTCATTGATGGAATTAGAGCCAAATAGCATGTGGTACTTTCTGGTTTAGGGCTTCAGACACAGCCTCTTCTTTTCTCTTCCTGGCTGCTGAAACTCAAAGCAACACACTCTATTTAATCTTGCAATGACAAGGGCCTGAGGTACGCTGGAATAACATGATAGGAGGAACGCAAGACCCTAAATAACTACACTGAGCAGAGATGACCTCTCAGCTGACCTGCTTACCTAAGATCTACTATGAAAGAGAGAAATAAACCATTAAAGTCACAGTAAAGTCACAGTATTTTTTTTAAAAACAAAAATGAAAAACAGGCACAGTATTGTTGGAGATTACAATGTTTTCTTTTACTTGCTGCAGCTTCCCTCTTGGAACAATAAATCTATGTCAAATCAATTTAGGTAAGTTTGGCATCTCACAGATTGATGAAGTTGCAATGTATTTGGAGCCCAGTATACCATGCCAGTTTTTCATTTGTCCAAGTCATAATATTGGGAGAAAGAAAACAACTACCATATTCTACAACCATCATTTCATAAGAGGCTAATTGAACACTAAAAAAAGGTGATAAACTTAATTTCAAAACAAAATAAAAAAGAATATTCCTCCTAAGAATAGCACTGCAAAAGTCATCATGGCTCAGCATTAGCTACTAGTCATGGAACTGACATGGGTAATGCTGGTTCAAAGCTTCTTCCAATAGCAAGTATGGAGAATTTTCAAAGAACTCAAAATAGGCTGTCCATTTGGTCCCACAATCCCATTACTAAGTATCTACTCAGAAGAAAAAGAAATCATTTTATCATAAGGACATTTGTACTAGATTGTTTGTCACAGCTCAATTTAAATTTGTCAAGATGTGAAATCAACTCAAGTACTCGTCAACCCACGAATGGGTTAATAAAGTTTGGTATATGTATACCATGGAATACTATTTAGCCATAAAAGATGGAGACTTTATAACTTTTGTATTAATCTAGATAGAGATGAAGAACATTCTCTTTAGTAAAGTATCACAAGAATGAAAAATCAAGTATCCAATGTATTCAATACTAATAAGAAGCCAATACATAAATTAAAAAACTCCCACACAAGAGAAAAATTCAATTTAATTCAACTCTTACATTGTGCCCATTAGGTGAGAGCACAGCAATCAATCCTTCACTCCCCCAAGAGAGGTGGGTAGTGGGGACTGGTGTGCTCTCACCTAATGGGCACAATGTAAGAGTATATGGCATACCTCCTGAGTGATGGGCACAACTACAACAGGGACCTTACCTAACAAACACAAACATTGTAACCTAATCACTTGTGCCCTCATATTAATCTGAAATAAAACAAACTCCTTCCAAGTGTCTCATAAAATCTGACCATTTACAATGTATATTGCATCTAATAAGTACTTTTATTAATATTTTACTATTAAATAATTCTTCAATCTATATATATTTCTTTCTCTATGAAGATGGTATACCCTGGAACAAGAAAAGTCACGTTACCTTTCCATACCTCAAAAATGTTAATTATGGTGTAATGATGTGTGTCATAACCTCTTTTTTTTTGAGACAGAGCCTCAAGCTATCCCCCTGGGTAGAGTGCTGTACCATCACAGCTCACAGCAACCTCCAATTCCTGGGCTCAAGTGAGTCTCCTGCCTCAGCCTCCCAAGTAGCTGGGACCAAGGCGCCTGCCACAATGCCCGGCTATTTTTTGGTTGCAGCCATCATTGTTATTTGGCAGCCCGGGCTGGATTTGAACCCACCACCTTAAGTGGATGTGGCTGGCACCTTAGCTGCTTGAGCCACAGGCGCCACGCCATTATTGCCTCAAAAAATGAACATGTTAGGCCAGGCGTGGTGGCTCACGCCTGTAATCCTAGCACTGGGAGGCTCAGGGTGGATTGCCTGAACTCACAAGTTTGAGACCAGCCTGAGTCAGAGCAAATAAATAAAAATAGCCAGGTGTTGTGGTAGGTGCCTGTAGTCCCAGCTGCTTGGGATGCTGAGGCAAGAGAATTGCTTGAGCCAAGAGTTTAAGATTTCCGTGAGCTGTGACACCATGGCATTCTACCCAGGGTGACAAAATGAAACTCTGTTTAAAAAAAAAAAAAGTACACTGCATCTGTGCAAGTGTAATCCTACGAATCTAATTTGTATATTATGGCTAAATAAAAATATATTCTAAGGAAGCTGCCACAAACAAAAAACAATCAATGCTCACAGAAATTAATCATTTTTCTTTTCCTGAGACATTCTCGCTCTTTTGCTCTCCGTAGGGTACAGGGCTCCAGAGATCCTCTTGTCTCACCCTCCTCAAATGTTTTAAGGTATTGCTCGCCTCACTGCAAAGTGTAAATCCATATAAACACTGGACAGTCTAAAGAAAAATATGCTACTGCTCTTCTTCTATAAGGGGAGAGGCTTAAAAGGGGTAAAGGATCTGTTGAAAGAATTTTCCTCTCACTTTTACTACTATGTAAATTTCGTCAAGCTCATTTGTATCGCATCCCCAACTGCGTTGATAATTTACCTGTGGTGAATGAGTGAGATTTTAAAATTATTGTAACTTACATTCTTTTTAAATGATAGGAGCAATTTAAATCCTCTAGCTAGTTGGTTCCTTTAAAATACACTCCACATCCCTCAAGGACCGCTGCCTCTTCCCCAGCCCAAATAGAGGTGGTTATTTCTAACATAATCCAGGGACCCTTACTCCCGAAAATTATTTAATAACAACATATTTTCCTTAGAAGGCACTGGATTTCCAATCAAAAGACTTGCTTTGGTACTTACCAACAGTGTCTTTTTAAGAGGAATGCACTTATTCTCCCTAGCCTCAATTTCCTTATCTGTAAAATAACAACAGCAAAGGTCAACGCCCTTTGCAATTTCCTCTTCTTTCCTGAAATAGCGCTTTGTTCATTGCTGCGTTTCAGAACTTGTGTTCTAGCCTTAACTGAAAGCTGAAGTGGAAACTATGCAGGAGGGCTTCCTTTCCGATACCCTGGCAGAGGATTACGTGTTTATTAAATAGAGCACTTTCTTTCACTAACGGTATGACACTCTGACTGCTAACAAACGTTCCCAGTCAACTCACAGTCAAGGTATTAAGCTACCTAGAAACTAGCTATTAGAAAGGAACCCAAATCCTAGAAATCCGGGAGGCGGGGATCGTGACGCAATTAAGGGAACGCCGGAGAAGCCGTCAACCAGCAGGTGACACACTTCCGGTGCGACGCTTTCCCTCCACGCCTGGACGGGCTGTGGGGGAGGAGGCGGTTACCGGGCTTTAGCGCCTTTTCTGACGGCGGTAGATTTGAAGCGCTTTAAAAGACCTGACCCAGGGTAGAGGAAACTCTACCGGTGCAGGTAAGTAGCTTGAGGCTTATGTTTTGGTGGCGTCATTTGCAGCTGTCCCGGGTACGAGAGCGGGAAGCATTCAGAGAGACGGGCGGAGCTGGCGCGGCAGGCCGGGCCGGGTTAACCGTCTTCCCCTTGAGGTAGCTGGTCTGTTTGGGCCTAGAGGGAGCCCCTGAGGGCCGCAGCACTGGCTTTCGCAGCTGAAGTCTCCCAGCCTATCCTCCCAGGCCTGGGAACGGCCCTTCCTCTGCCAGCCCCCGCCCTCCCCACGCCGGCGCACACCTCCCTTCCTGACGCATTTTGCCGCACAAGCTGTAATATGGCGGCAGCGACGGCGGCCTGAACTCTAGGAAGCCTGGTTGATTTTTAATGCTTCAAAATCATAAGACTCAGCACTACTTCAGGGTAGGTGGAAGGGTTGATGGGGGAACTGGGAGGCACAACTTAAGTCCTGTCAGGTAAGAGTTGGAGAGTGACGGGCGAAGAGCCTGAATCACAGGGATTGAAATTGAAGACAAGCTTTCCCTCCTACTCCGACCTTTTCCTCTCACAGGACAGCAGCTATCGTGCATAGTTAAATGACCCAGGCCACTTTGTTTAGCATTCTTCTAAAACTCAAATCTAGGGTCTTAACCTGAGCTCTTGGGAAGTTCTAGGTTTCCGAGCAGCTGTGAGCTGCAGAGGCCTTTTAGGAAGAGAAAATTTCTCTTTAGGAGGAGGGTGATGGTTTCGGAGCTCCATATGCCTTAAGGAGTAGTGTGCTAATTCATTTGGTTGATCTTTAATCTTCTAAAGCGCAGAGTTTAGATTTGCCGGCAAAGGAGAATGCTCGATCGTTTTGAAAATGTTATGAAAACACCATTTTGTGCATTGATTTTAATTTCGTCCCACAAACGTACTTTCTGTACAGGACCAAAATTTTGCAGTAATAATCACAAATACAGCATCTAAGGAACAATGAGATGTTTTAGAAATTTGGGGGTCAGGTAATCAGAAGCTAAAATTAGAAAGGGGTAAATACGTACGTTTATGTCTGTGTATATTCCCAGAGGGTAAAGAAGAATGGCCAGTATTTGCTAGTTTGTAACAGCAAGGGGGGGAGGGAGAACATTTTATAAATTGTGCCATAAAATCGAGAAAGGATACAGGTATCTAGGATGGCTGCTTCTCTCTTTCATGTTTTTTATATATACCTGAAAGTTTACCCATTTTTGGTATCCTCCTTTTTTTATGCTAACCATTTTGGATGGGATTGTGTCTATAAAAAATTACATACTTCTCTGTCCCATTGTACGTTGTTCAACGATTTTTTTATGATTCAGAATTACTGATGCCCTGTGGGTCTTTTAATGGAATTCTGCCATTTGAATTGTTGTGTTTCTTTCTTAAGACTTTTTGTCTTCTCTTGTGGGCAGTTGTCTGGGTTGCCTTCCCCTGCTGTCAAGAATGTATATGTATGCAAACTTCCTAGGTTAGAAAATACAAATTTTCTAACCTAGTCATGTTTCTGTCAGTTTCTTGATCTGCAAGATGATATTTTGATTTCCAGCTGTCATCAGCTTTGGGCTTGAAAATACTTCTGTTTGTTAAAAGACAGTTTAGCGGTTCTCTTTGGAGTAAAAAGCATTCATTACATTTATTTTGACTTACTGAAGGCCCTTACCTTTTGGTGCTTGCTGGGGGGAGGGGGATTGGTTTTATTTTGTTTTAGTACAGAAACTCAGTGTACTATGGTGCTTGTTGTGGTTTTGCAGTAGTGGTGGCCTTATGTAGAATAAGACCTTTGTCTTTCTGATAATTTGCCTGCTTAAATTAGATTTTCTGGCAGGCAGCATCCCATTCTTTATGCAAAGGTAAATTGGTAACCATTCATAATAGAACGATTAACTAGTTCTGTTATGACATCTGCAATTCTTTTTTCCTGAGACAGAGTCTCACTTTGTCACCCTCACCTTAGTAGGGTGCTATGGCATCATAACTCACAGCATCCTCAAACTCTGGACTCAGGTGATCCTCTTGCCTCAGCCTCTTGAGTAGCTGGAACTACAGACGTTTACCACAACACCTGGCTTGTTTATCTATTTCACTTTTTTTTTTTTTTTTTTTTGAGACAGAGTCTCACTTTGTTGCCCTCAGTACAGTGCCCTGGCATCGTGCCTGGTAGCTCACAGCAACCTCAAACTCTTGGGCTTAAGCAATTCTCTTGCCTCAACCTCCCGAATAGCTGGGACTACAGGCGCCCACCACAGTGCTGGGATATTTTTTTGTTGCAGTTGTCACGGTTTAGCAGGCCTGGGCCAAGCTGGAACCTGCCAGCTTCCGTGTATGTGGCTGGAGCTCTACTCACTGAGCTACAGGTGCCGGGCCTTGTTTTTCTATTTTTAATAGCGACAGGGTCTCACTATTGCTAAGGCTGGTGTTGGAACTCCTGAGCTCAAAGAATCCACCTGCCTTCCCCTCCCAGAGTGCTAGGATTACAGGCAGAAGCCACCTCACCCATTGACATCTGCAGTTCTTTAAATAGTAGTTGCCACCCCCCCCCTTTTTTGAGACAGAGTCTCACTATGTCGCCCTCGGTAGAGTGCCCTATAGTCACAGCTCACAGCAACCTCAAACTCTTGGCCTTAAGCGATTCTCTTGCCTCAGACTACCAAGTAGCTGGGACTACAGGCTCCTGCCACAGCATCCAGCTATTTTCTTGTTGCAGTTGTCCTTGTTTAGCTGGCCCAGGCCAGGTTTGAACCCACCAGCCTGCGTGTATGTAGCCACCCTCCCTGTGTTCAGGAAATACATTTTGACACTCCTTCCCCTTTACTTTACAAATAAGAGTATTTCAGCAAAATTGTAACTATTATCTACTTTTACTATCTTAATCTGAGAGGTCATATGTAGGAAGAACCCAGAGACAATTCAAGTGATTTGAGGTATTCATTCCAAGTCTTTCTGCTACATTGTGATAATGCTTGCTCTTTTTTAAATATTACCCTAAACTTTCCATTTTCATTTTGCTTAAGTTTCAGTGATTTTGCCCTGGTTTAATGCATATATGGTTGCCGTATGAACATGGTATATTTTTCTTACTGTGGGGCAAAACTTGCAGCTTGAAATTTACTGTAGGCAATATTATAAGCATTCATAGAAACTGCTGTAACTGGGACTTTGTACTTTCACCTCCAGACAGGAAAACTTCTGTACTTTACTTTAGAGTGGTGGCTTAAAGGGATCACAAACCTCTTTTTGATATTTGACTATATAATACTAATAACTGTAAACATCATTCTTTGCTATTAAAATCATTATTTAAAAACATGGATGATTCCTTAACTAATTTTTTAAATGAATGAAGCAATTTTCTTTATTAAGGTAATGATGTGTACACTTACCTTAAGGTTTATTTATGATGAAACTATTGCATTATGGTCATATGGTGGAAAGTAAAATTAAATAAGCCATTACCTGGAATATTTGTGAATAAACTAGTTTTTACAGTGAAGTTGTAGAGAGTACTAAATCAGATCGCTTTTTCTATTTGTGATCTTGAGTCAGTCATTTCAGTGCTCTAGTCCTTTCCTTGATCTATAAAATCAGAAGATTGGACCAGATTGTTTCTTAATGGTTCCTTCAAATCCCAAAAGTCTTTTTTTTTTTAGACAGAGTCTCAAGCTGTCCCCCTGGGTAGAGTGTCATGGCATCACAGCTCACAGCAACCTCCAACTCCTGGGTTCAAGCGAGTCTCCTTCTTCCCAAGTAACTGGGACCACAGGCGCCCACCACAACGCCTGGCTATTTTTTTGGTTGCAGCCATCGTTGTTTGGCAGGCCCAGGCTGGATTCGAACCCACCACCTTAGGTGTATGTGGCTGGCGCCTTAGCCACTTGAGCCATAGGCGCTGAGCCCCCAAAAGTCTTTTTATGTGGGAATTACTGGATTGAATAATGGGGCTAGAATGGTTTTGAGTATATGTAGTATTTTTAAAGACAGTGGATTAAATTTATGATTATAAGAATTTAGACAGGTGGAGGAAGGATAATTGGTTGGACCTCGCCTATGGTGCATGTTGCAAGGGTACATGTCAAGTCTGTTAAGAGTCTAGGCTCAGTGCCCATAGCTCAGTGGTTAGGGTGCTGGCCACATGTACCCTGGGCTGGTGGGTTTGAACCCAGCCCAGGCCTGCTAAACAGCAAAGACAACTACAACAAAAAAATAGCTGGGCATTGTGGCAGGGCGCCTGTAGTCCCAGCTACTTGGGAGGCTGAAGCAAGAGAATAGCTTGAATCCAAGAGTTTGAGTTTGCTGTGAGCTGTGACATCATCGCAGTCTACTGAGGGTGACATAATAAGACTCTGTCTCAAAAGAAAAGAAGAGTAAGGCGGCACCTGTGGCTCAGTGGATAGGGCGCCAGCCCCATATACCGAGGGTGGCGGGTTCAAACCCAGCCCTGACCAAACTGCTAAAAAAAAAAAAAAAAATAGCCAGGTATTGTGGCAGGAGCCTGTAGTCCCAGCTACTCTGGAGGCTGAGGCAAAAGAATCCCCTAAGCCTAGGAGTTGGAGGTTGCTCTGGGCTGTGTGACACGCCACTGCACTCTACCAAGGGCGATAAAGTGAGACTTTCTCTCTACAAAAAAAAAAAGGAAAAGATAAAAAAGGAGTAGAGTATAAGTGTCTTTTTTTTTTTTTTTTTTTTTTTGAGACAGAGCCTCCAGCTGTCCCCCTGGGTAGAGTGTCGTGGCATTACAGCTCACAGCAACCTCCAAATCCTGGGCTCAAGTGAGTCTCCTGCCTCCGCCTCCCAAGTAGCTGGGGCCACAGGCGCCCGCCACAACGCCCGGCTATTTTTTTAGGTTGCAGCCGTCATTGTTGTTTGGCGGGTCCGGGCTGGGATTCAAACCCGCCACCTTAGGTGTACGTGGCTGGAGCCTTAGCCGGTTGAGCTATAGGCGCCGAGCCCTGAACAGGAATCTTTAAGGCTACGGAGAACTGTGTTCAATGAGGTAGGGAATACAAAAATACAGGTTATGATTTTTTTCTGCCAAGTACTTCCCATCTACTTAGAAAAATAAATCAGATATACAAACTATTAAGGACTAAGCAACAAAATAAGAATATGATTAGGTATCCAAAGGAAAGTAATCTACTAGAGCTTCCAGAGAATCCTGATAGACTACACACTTTTAAATTGTGTTTAGTTGACATACGCCAAGGTAATGTTATTCCATAATTAATAGTAGCTCTTTTTATTAATGACTCACTATAAACCCACCCTAGTGGTGGAAAGACACACACATTTTACTGAACCCTCACAGCAACCTGAAAATTCAGTGCAATGTCTCTTCTTTTAAAGACAAGGAAACCGAAACTTTGAGTTTAATTAACTTGCCCCAAATCAGATAATTGAGAAGACGTGAAGCCAAAATTAAAAGCCAGTTCCCACAACCTGTGATGTTAACTTGTTTGAATAAATCGCTCACCTTCAAAAGACTAGGAAAATCTGAATTATATTCTGAAGATTCAATTAAATTTTGTAGGGAGACCTGGTGCACTAAAACTGAATAACCCCAGCTTATATTCTTCCTAATATCAACACTGACTGATTTTTTTTTTTTTTTACCAAGATCAAAAATTGGGGAAACCTGGAAAGTACTCTGTTTGAGACGAAACTGCTCTGCGGCCTAACTACACAGTGGGTTGTTGGAATATTGGAGTTGAAATATTTGCCAATCCCCTGTGTCTCTGATACTTAGGTTTCTCATCTGTGAAAATGGAAAGGTGACCATCAAGAATAAAGAATTCCAGGCAGTGGGAAAAATACATCTGCATACTTCTATAAAAGAAAATCCACGTGGTACAAATAGATACCATGTGAAACAGAAGCACAAATTTAAATATCAGGTCCAGAAACAAAATCTGCACAAAGAAATCAGTCTACCCCCCCCCCCCCAGGTTCTAACAGTGCCTTAGTTCTGCATCCTGGAAAGTGGTCAGATCCGTTTCCAGATCCCCAATCGCTGCTGCCTAAAAGTTACCACCCAAATAAATTTACTACCAAATAAGGAAGGTAGAGGCATAAGCAAACCATTACATTCTGATGACTTTAACGAAATATTCCAGATAAGGTCTGTATTTATTTGATGTGTATTACACGTCAGGCTGGTAAGGTTCATATGGCGGTACACAGTGAAGCTGAAAATGCAGAGAAATTGATAGAGATCAGATAGCACTCTAAGAATGTATTCGAAACAATATTTGAAAATACTGATCTTTATGTGAGTTACAAAAACATCCTTTCAGGCCGGGTTTCCGCAGTCTGAGCGTCTCTTCTCTGGCTTTTCCCCCAATGGAGAACTGGGTTCCCTTTCGCCCCTCCCACTCAGCGCTTCCAGACTGCCTGTGAAGGCCAAGGCAGCCGGCTCAGCAGCGGGGAAACCGGGCTGGGTATGCATGAGCTATATATAGCTCCACCTTGGAGATGTGCACACACAAGCACACACGCACAAATGCCCATGCTGGATTCGGTGTAAAAAAGGGAGAAAGAAAAGGTTGCAGCACCCCCTCATCCTCCTTCCCACCATCTCAATTCTTCAGGAATTTTCAAAGCAGGGTGTCATCAGCCCCCGAGAGTGATGCAGCGTCAGATTTCTGCAATTCTCATGCCTTCTGCTTCCAACAATCAGACTCCAGCAGGAACCGGCACTGGGCCAACACCTACTATCCAGCGGCGGCCACCCGGGGAGCAGAGCCTATCCGGGCACATTCACTTAACTCCCCAGGAATCCCTGGGGACGGACCTACCTTCGGAAACTAGGTGAGAAGGTGGTTCCCAATAGACGACGCCAGGCTAGGAGAGACGAGGCAAAGCCCCGCTGCCTCCTCCCTCCCCCGGCTGCCGCAGATCAGGGAGAAGGGCCCGAGTTTTCCCAGTAGAGACGGAATCAATCGGAAAATGCCCTTCGAGTTGCCGGGATTTTCTCCCCACCCCCAAATCCCGAAGGGAACTAGATCTTAACAGAAGGGCCGGGGAATAGACAAGCCTTTTCCCCTCACCGCAACCATTCCCAGCTTTTTCAGGGACGTGCTAGTCTCGATCCCGGGTAGGGCAGAAGACGAGCGAGTGCGGACCGGCGTGGGGAGCGAAGCCGGCGCGTGCGGAGCCCGCGGGCTCGGGGCTGGGGACACTTCTGCTCCCCGGCCCCTCCCTGCAGGTCGACATGGCATCCCTCGGGGAGTCGCCCGCGCTGACCGCCGCGGCTCTGAGAGGAAAGTTGGGGAGACCCAGCTCCGGGGCTCGGTCCCCTCTCTGAGGGCAATTCCCCGCCCGTCGCCCCGGGGCTCCAGCATCCTGCACCCCTCGTTCCCAGCACCCCGCAACCTCCAGCCCAGCCCTTTCCGCGCCGCACTTTACGACGAGAGCTGCAGCTACCACAGATTTGGGGGAGACGAGGGCGGGGCGGAGCTGAGGGGAAAGAGAAGGGACGCAACAGCCTGCAAATAACGCATTCTTTATCTGCAATGAAAAGTCTTGCCTCCTACCTGTGCCCGGCTCCTGCTCGCCTCAGCGCGGCACAGCTGGACCATACCCTACAGGTTTCCCACTTCCGCTGCAAACACCTGGGAGCGCATCTCCCCACCCGGCGCCCCTCCTCGCCTCGGCGGAGCCCACCCTAGCTACTTGACAGCAGAAGCCCGGCCTTTAAGGGCGGCTATTGGGGCAGTGGGGGAAGCGGGGCGGGGACTGCAGAGAAACCTGCGGCTCTGATTGGACAGGGCGCCCATCGCTCTCATCCCCAGGACCAGCGCCGGCTGCGGACTGAGGTAGCAGCTAAACCCAACTGCAAAGGGTTTCTGCAGTCCCTGGAACCCAAACCTGCTGCTACTGGATCCTGGATGGAGGACCCCCTCAGAGAAGGGAAATTGGTTTGATAACTTGTCATTTGAGGCCCCAAGAGAGAAAGAGGGAGGGGCCAGACATAACCAGACACCCTGCACTTTGCTGAGCTTCCCTGAAGGGACCATCTGCTCTGGGAGATTCGTCAGGCACAAATATCAGGATCAGTGCCTGACAGAGAAACATGAACTTCGGCTAAGAAATAGAAAAAACATTGTGAGGGATTCGGGGGGAGGGGGACACACACAAAATAAAAAGATGTGAGGGCTTTGTTTCAGTTTCCATTTTTTGCCCATAAGGTTCAGAAAACATTAAACTGCTTATTCTGTAGTGCAGAAAACCTCCCAAATATCTCCTGATGGGAACAGTGCTTTACTGGGAAAGCAGGAATAATAACCTCTCAAGAAAGAGGAGAGGAAAGAAATGAAGGTGGACCTACAGAAGGGACTTCCCTTGGGCATTTCAGTTGGTGGCAAAAGTCTTGATATAATTACCACCAGACTGATAATTAACCAACTGTTACCCTTCTGCAGATATTATGCCATCATTTATTTCATGCCCAAACTCTGAGAGGATGTGTAAAGTCCCCAAACCTAAATAACTTTGTGCCTATTGGCCACTTCTGCCATTTGTCCTGGAATCTGGAAGCTCTGGACCCAAGGAACTCCTTAAATGAGGAGGCACGATAGCTAGACCACAAGTGAAATTTGGAGGACTTAGTATAGTGCCCTATGAGGAATCAAGTCCCCTCTTTCCTGCAAATAGCCAATCTCTTCTTCCTGCTAACCTAAGTAGCCATCTTAACTAGTACCAAGGGTGATGCAACGCTCATCTTCAAAGAATGTGGGATAGATCTGGGGTGCTCAGCAACTGTTAGGGAAGATGACATGGTTATTAAATGCTCCAGAAGTGTAGCCTCTAAATTGAGTGCTTATGGTTGTTATTACTATCAGGACACAGTCTTCCTAAAATGTTTTCTTCATAATTCTGGAGGAATCTAATTCATATATTTGAAAATGGGAAGGCATCCTCAGGACAACGTATAGTGAACAATAGGTATGATTTGCATGATGAGAACCCTCTTCATACTGAATGGGAGGGACTAAAATTGAGATGGCAAGTTTCCAGACCCCCGAGTCATGTTTCTCTATAGTATTCCCATTAATTTTTCAGCTCTACCCCAGGTACTCACACCAGTAATTCCACTGAATTGGACAAATCCTTCATCAACTACCGGGCACTTGTTCCGTGCCACACCCCATATTAGGCATACAGAACTAAACAAGAATAATACTCTGCCCTGGCTAAATATGGGCTCAGGAAGGAATTAAAATACTAAAATATCTTAGTGGAGAATGTGTATTTGCAACATTAAGATCTTTTGATTTGTAAACATAGATTATTTTGAGTCAAAATGAGCTCTAGCACACCCTTCTCTAGAGGGAAAGGCAGAATTTAGAATAAAAAAAATGGAACATTGAAGTAGCACAGGAATTGAAATTGGAAATGGAAAGAATACTAAAAAAGTCTCTGCTGTTTGCATTCTTTCATTTCTTCATTCATTCATTCATTCAACAAATCTTACTATTATAGTGATTAAAAAGACTGACGCTCTATCATGGGACACACTCTTCATTCTTTAAGCAATGTTACCTTTGTGCCCATTCCCCTTTTAATAATCAGCAGCTCTGTGTGTGTGCATACACACAGAACTCTAAAGTAGTATATGGTTCATATCTATCTGCATCAGTACCTTGTGCATTCTCAGATAACAGGGACTGCTTCCAGATGTTAGTTGTTATGTCAGAGAGGAAAACCTATACACCTATTCCTGGAATACATATTAGATATATCCAGGATATCTGACGCCCTGGAATTAGAATTTCCAAATTGCCTTCTAATACAATCCTTCTTTGTGTCTTTTATTAGGCAGGAGAGTCACGATTAGCCCCATTTGACAGTTGAGAACAGTGAAATAGCCCAGGAGAAATGTGTTCTTTCAAAAACTGAGGTAACAAAGGTGATAAAAAATAGGTGTCTGTCTGGTACGTAGGATACATACATATAAAAGACATTTAATTTGCACTCTTTAACGGCTATATGGTCTATAAAATGTGAATATTTGGAGAATCTTAGAAATCGTCAAGTATTACTCATTATTCTGTGAAGGGACATAATTTGCCTACCATCACATATCTAATTAGGGAGAAACTTCATCTACATCCCGGATCTTAAGACTACTTATTCATTACTTTTTTCATCACATACATAGTAGCTGTTTGGGGTGTCTCTTCCAGCAGAGTCCTGTCCTTTTTCCTCCTGTAATCACCCAGGCTTTAGAAGTTTTCAGGACTGACCAGCTAGTGGACTGGTCTTCTGAGATCTATAAAAATGTGAAAGTATGGTGCTCTAACTAGAAATCAAACAGACCATCTTAGTAGCAGAGATCCAACTTGCTTATAAGTTCGGGGTCTGTCTTAGGAGACTGGGATCAGAGTAATAGGCACTGGTGTGGAGGTAGGAAGACAGCTGATGGGAAATGGGGAGGCAGTGCAGCAGGTGCCTCTGGGGCTCCCTGTCCCTGAAGTGTGGAAGAAGGGAATTACAGAAGGGTCTGGGTTCCTCTAATCTGGAATCTCCTGCCATCCCTTCTTTCTTCGGCCCTGCATTGGCCCTCCATCTTCAAACATTCCCATTTCAGCCAACCAGTGATTAAACCGCCAGGGAGAGAAAAGGAAACTGCAGCAACAGTTCAGCTCTCCACAGCAGGCATTCCTTTCTTTCTGCTCTGCTCCACCCACCATTTCCTCACTTAGAAGCTTCCCAGGAGAACAGTTGCTAACATAGCCCACTGTGGCAGAGATAAGAATAAGGGGGAGAGGAAATGGAGGCTCTTCCAATCAAAATTGCAAGCTGCCATTAACACAGCAGAAAGACAAGGAAGGCTCTGATTTCTGATTTGAAGAGAGTCCTGCTACACCCAGCCTGCAGCATCTGAAAGATCACATCACCCACTGGCCTTGCTTTTACACTGCCAGTCAGGAAGGCGGGCAAAGGAACCAATGTGCCTTGTAAGGCACACACACACACACTACACGTGGTGGGAAGCAAGACTGGGAAAGAGTTTTTGAACTCTAAATACTGAAAGTGTTGTCAACAACAACTTACAACTCAGAGTCACAACTGTCTTTCTAGGGATTAAGAGCAAGATCAGAATTCCTTGTGTTTGGGCAGTGACTGCTGTGCAGCAAAAGGGGAAATTCACAGAAAAAGCCACCTATTCATTGTACAGGGACAGCATCACACAGATCCCGTAGCTTCACAGTACAGTCTAGTGATTTCTTTTTTATATTGGCCCATTTGTTTAATAGGAATCAACATACAATGTAACAAAAGGACATGTTACTCCTTAGTTCAGAGCCAATATGTCCTCTAAATTCTTTCAGCTGGTAGAATTCACTTGGAGAAGCCAATACGCCATTCAGCTGTTAAATCGTAGCTTTAGTCCCAGCAGTCAGATGTTAGCAAACTCCCACTCTCAATCTTAATTAAGATGTCCTTTCTGTTCATCACCAACTCTCACTGTAGAAACTAAAAACCCTACTTTCTGAATAGCTCTTTAAAATAATAGTTACCCCCACCATCTGAAGTGGACATGGGACTGGACATTAAAAGACAGTTTGTCTGTTTTGTGCTGCTACATTGCATAAAGAATATATCTGAGATTGCGTAATTTATAAAGAATAAGAATTTATTTCCCCACAGGTGTGGAGCCTGAGACATCTAGGATGAAGGGGCTGGCACCTGGCAAGGGCCTCCTTCTAAGTCAGTGGTTCTCAACCTTCCTAATGCCATGATGTATTTTCATTGTTACAAAGGGGTTGCGACCCACAGGTTGAGAACAATTGTAAATCTAAGTCATCCCATAGGAGAGAAAAAGAGGGAGGGAGGAGTGGGCAGAACCTAATTCTTTTTTAACTAACCCTCTCCATAAGGGCTTTAATCCATTCAGGAGGGCAGAGCTTAGTGGTCTAATCACATCTGAAAGCTTCCACCTCTCAGCACTGTGCATTGGGGATTAAGTTTCCAAGGCATGAACTTTGGGGGTACATTCAAACCATAACACCTTTGTTTTACTCTTGACTAATAACTAACTACGAGAATAGGAAAAGGCCTGTAAACGTCAGTTTCCCAGGCTATAAAATAAGGGGCAAAATTAAAAAATACTCCTATTAAAAAGTATTTGCTTAGAATATGGTGTCATTGTCTTTATACAAGGTCATCGACCCAAATATACAACCTGCCCCTACAAAAGGAAAGGCGCAAGGGGAGAGGAACAGAGAAGAGACTTGGTCCATTTCATCCAAATTTTCAAATGTATGAGACTGAAGTGATTCCTATTTCCTTGTTCTGTTTCGTGTCTATTGAATTTGTATTTGTAATCTAATCTTTATTTCTGTTTATTCTTAACTTGTGGGCTTTTTTCACCTCAGCATTCCACTGTGTTTACAAATTCTATTTATCATTTCAAATATCAATTTGGCTTTGTGATTTTTCTCTAACATAAATTTGTTTTCTATTTTATTGATTTCTGCTCCTACCTTTGTTATTTCTTTCCTTTTACTTACTTGACTTTCATTTGGTTTCATTTTCTCTCTCCTTGAGGTGGAAAGATACATCATTGATGTTTCAGTCATTTTCCTTCTAAATAATTGGCTTTATGGTTATCATATTTTCTCTAAGTAGTGCTTGAGTATACGTGATGAATTTTAATACATCATAGTTCTATTATCATTTGGATCAAATAATGTCTAATCTCTGTTTTATTTAGCTTAAAGATGATTAAAAGTACACTGTTTTTTAGTCACTTAGGATTTTTCTATTCATCTTTTTGTTTCAGATTTTTGATTTAATTTCTTTTGTCAGAAAAAAACTAGTCTAAAAATATTTCAAACTTCTATGCGTTATTGAGGCTTTGTTTATAATCCAAAATTTGCATTCCTTATAACTGCCCTATGTACTATTTAAAAAATGTGGAGGTTAAGCTTCCAGTAACAAAGGAATAACCACTGGTAGACCTTCTACCCTAGAGATTAAAATTATAAACTCTGGGGAAAATAAAAATAAACCTACTTGATGGCTCGGTGCCCATAGCACAGTGGTTACGGCACCAGCCACATACACCAAGGGTGGCAGGTTTGAACCCAGCCCAGGCCAGCTAAAACAACAACAACAACAACAACAACAACAACAAAAAGCCAGGCGTTATGGCAGGTGCCTGCAGTCCCAGCTACATGGGAAGCTGAGGCAAGAGAATTGCTTAAGCCCAAGAGTTGGAGGTTGCTGCGAGCTATGACGCCACAGCACTCTACCCAGAGTGACATAGTGAGACTCTATCTCAAAAACATCAATAATTAAATAAATAAATAAACCTATTTGAGGGCACTGGGGAACAGCCAAAAGCAGACAAAAACTGAAGCAGTGACTATATAGGAAGAAATACCAGGGGTTAGTTTCCTATTTCTCAGCTTTTGCTCTTGAGGACAGGCTCAGGTAGATTCCAAAGAGGATGGCTAAATTTCAAACAACAATAACAATAACAACAAAGGGATAATCTTAACAGAATTCTAGATGATGACAAAAGAAAGAACATTGTGGTCTATTTGAAAGTTTTGAGATACACAAAAATCAAGAAATCTAAGATCCGCACAGATGGTAACAATTGAAGCCCTCCCTGTAACACCCATCAGCCAAGCAAGTGGAAACTTGCACCGTGGAATCAGAAACACCGTTGGCTGTGTTTCTTGGAAGTGAAATAATGGACCATAACACAGTCTGTCTCAAAACTTCTATAGTGACCCGTTTAAGACAGGCCAGTCTTAGAAAATACCCATCCTGAAAGGGAGAATGTTCAATTCAGAGTATAAATTTTATCCAAATTTTAAACTGACATTTGAACTATGTAAAAGTGGGGCTAACTCCAAGCAGCCCAGATAAGGCTAAAAGAGCTGCCATCGTCTAAATTATGTTCCCCTCCCCAATCCCTGGGACCCAAGGGTTACCTTATATGACTGTCTACACAGTGATCAACTTAAAGCTCTTGAGATGAGCAGATCATCCTGGATTATCCCACTGGGATTGCCCTAAATGCAATCACATATATCCTTGTAAGAAGGAGGTGAGAGATTTTACTACGTGCAGCAGAAGGTGATATGAAGACACAGCAGAGAGATTTGAGGCGCCGGCCTTGAGGTTTGCAGTGGTGCAACCATATGCCGAGGATCCCAGCAGCCACCAAAAACTGAATGAAGCCATGAACAGATTGTCTAGAGGAGAAGGACGCACAGCCCTGCGGACACTTTAACACTGGCCCAGGCACACTGATTTGGATTTTTGACTGTTCAGATGTGACGGAGTAAAAATCTTTAAACCATTTTATTATTTCAAGTGAGAGAACAAAGTTTTGTTGTTTCTTTGCCGTGGTAGTAATATGTTATAGTAATTCACAGTGTAGGAGATTTCAGCCGCTGCCTGCCCAGAGGGAGCCGGGTTAGAGTTTGAGAGCAGTCGAGTTAACTATCTCCTAAAATAAACAAACAAAACATATTAATACTTTCCAAAACACACATACGCACTCACAGATCCCCTCCAGAAACAAGAATGCACCAGTGCATCATCACAATGTCCGGAACATAATTTAAAATCCTCAGCTTATTTCCCTTCCCCACCTTACAACCCCCACTGCAAAAATAAGCCCACAGATAGGAAAATGGGATCCTTCTGATTCAGACTCAAAAGAAAAGTCAGATATTGGAATTTCAGGCAAGGAATTAAAAACTGCTGTTCTAACTATGCTTCAGGGCAAAAAAGACAATGTTCCTGTTGTGGGTATTTTTCTCCATACATTTGCAGCACACAGATCTTTGAATCTGTTTCCTGGGTAACCCAACATAATGTAATAAATCATACATGCTCATTAAAGAAGGTGTGAAAAACTAGGAGGCATAATAGTTGGAAAGAAACCCATTCAGAGATTGACAGATTATTGTTTGATATTATTTTACTAGGCTTTTGTAACTGTGTGAGTTTTCCTTAAATTTTTATGCATATTCCAACTGAAGACTGAGGAGTCGCAGTTAAAACCAAGAGGTTTTCTCTCCACCCTTTTCTCTCTGTTGCCTTTTTGTTTTTTTAACAATTATTTTCTATATATCTTGCCTTTCCAATGTCCATTTACCTATAAGCTTCCCCTTGTTACATGTTCAAGTCTTTCTCATAGATAACAATAATATTAGAGTCTATGTGTCATCCTCAAACATCTGTGATTTCTACAGGGTGTCCCCAGAGTTGTCCCTAATGTAACATACACAATGGGAAATCATAGATAAATGGCCGTTTTTTACAGAATACAGGTTGTAAACTTTTACAATGAGGTGGCCAACGCATAGAGAATATTTTGTAAATATTTTTTGAAATTGTGTAATTAACATTTTATAAATAAAGGTACATTTACTTACAATTTCCCATTTTCCCCATGTATGATGACTTTAGAGGTGGGCCGCACTGTATTTCCTATATGAATAAGCAAACTAAAATAAATTGTCTTAACCATAAAACGTATGTGCTATTCCTTACCATCGCTCTAGCTAGTTAATTTCTATTTATTTTCAAAGTCTAATTCATGAAACCTTCTCTCAAGTAATGCACCACAGAAGATGCAAGAAATGATCTTTCTTTCCTGAATTCTGATTCAGGATTTCCAATCAACCCAGTATAATCTTTTCCTTTAAGGAGATTTTATCATCAAGAGAGATATGCCAATAAATTCCTGTACAAAACTTTGTAGTATCACAATGAATTTATGTATAAAGTGTAGAAGAACAGAAGAGGAAGTGGTTGTATCCAGGCATGGGAGTGAGAAAAAGGGGTAGAAAAAATTTCACAAAAGAAACTATAGCTAACAACATTTTAGAGTATAAATAGGAGTTCACTTGGCTGAAAACAATCTAGGTACAGGAGAGAGGAATAGTTTCCATGTTGGGGGAAAGGCAGGTGTAAAGATGGAGTCAAGTAAAAGTCGTGGCATTAAGTGTGCTCTGTTTGTTTGCATTCCTAATTCTTTAATCTTTTCTTTTTCACAGGCAACACATATCTAACTGAGTCCCTAACATATTTCCATTACACCTGGCTTTACTCTTCCCCACCTCTCTGACCTCATCTCAAACCATTCAGCACTTTGCTCAGTATGTACCAACCTCATTCTCCTTCCTGTTCCTCAAAGGTGCCGAATTTAGCTACTGCTCCCTTGTTTAAAAAAAATAAAATCAGTCTGTCTTCTGGTGCTTCATGTGACTGGCTGTGATTTTTCAAGTCTACATATCACTTCTCAGAAAACACTTCCCTGACAACACTGCTAAGCAGAGCCGCACAGGCTGCTGCGTGATGGAGCTCAGACAACTGCTCTCCAGTCGGCACCTGAGTCCCTGCTGCTCCCAGCAACACCATTAAACCAAGCCATTAGTTTTGCCAGGTGTAACAGAAAGTGGAAATGTCCTCCCAGTCTCCTTTTAAGTTCTTCTTTATTCCTCTTCCCTCCTTTTGAGACCACACTAAAGTATATCAGCAACAATTCTTACCACATTAAATGCCAATCTGTTTGTATTTTTGTATTTTTCCCTATGTTAGTTGCTCAACTCCCAAATCTAGAAGTTATCCTCCATTCTTCCATTTTCCTCATTTACCCAAACAATTCATTAATTATTCTTAATAAGCTTCTACCAGATTATATTCTAATGAATCACTAACGCTTTCACTCTGATCAAAGATATCTTTTTCTAAACCAAATGTAATAATCTGCTACCTGGTTTCTTTCCTTCCAATCTTGTCTCCCAGCAATTTCCTTTCTTTATGATGAAAGTGATCACTTAATAGCAAAATCAATTTATATTCACTCCATTTTTTAAATTCATTGATGCAGACAGTCCATCTAAGCAAAACTTTCTGACACTTTTATGTCAAACTACCTTGTAGTGTGTTTACTAATGATGGTAATTTGCTAATTCCTTCAAATAATAACTAACCTCATTGTTTTGCTTATTCAAACTTTCATCTACCCCCAAAAAATTTCCTTAAACTTAGGGTACGCAAACTTTTTATACTGAAGCAAAGAGAGAGTTGGAAAGCTAGCCAATTAAACCATTACATGACCTGATAATAGAGCAGAATTACAGGGTTGAATCTAGAGATACTCACTCTGATTTATTCATGCTATGTGTTTATGAAAAACATTTCTTGAAATATAATAACTTATTCAGAAAAATGTGTTTTTCTAGAGGAATAAAACACTATTGCTCTGATACAAAGAAATGGATATTTTTAGAAGAATATTAACCTGCAGACTGAGACACAGGCCTTGCTGGGACAGTACATATGGAGCCCCTAATGTGTATTTTCTATTGTAGCCTTAATTTCAGAAGCCTTATTCAAAGGTATATATATATGGAGGATAATGGTGACTGCCTGAATCTAAATATCTTCACATACCACTTCAAAAAACATAAGAATAACAAAAAATAAAATAAAATAAAATCACATAAGACCTAAATATTCAGCATCTTTAAAAGACAAAGACTTATGAATCCTTCAAAATACTCCTAACAAAGAAATAAACATCCAATTTTAACAGATTTCCAACTGTGGTTTTATGCCCGAGGGAATGGAGAATAAGGGAGGGGAAACAAGTGATTTCATGAAAAGGGGAACAGAGGAGATCTATAAGTTACAGAAAAGGTACTCCCAGGGGGATAAAACGTTTAACAACAAATGCTTCACTATTGATCTGAGACTTGGTAATTCATACACCAACTTTAAGAAAGATACTTGAATTCAAGCTCTGGCAGTGACAGCCTCAGAAAACTACTTGTGGGGAATAAAGATAAATAGAGAATGGTGGTACCTCTTTTATAGATATGGTAGTAAAGTGAAAAGAAAATATAAGAAAGAGGGAAGTAAAAATCTTGCAAAAACAAAAAGAGAAAAAATAGACCATCACCAAAAGAAAATAAAAGTCATCCATTAGCTAAACTACATTTCAACAAACTAAAAGGTACTTCTCAAAGAATCTTACCCGTTAGATGTTCAAAAATAGAAAAAAAAAATCAAATGAATTTTGTACAAAGGATTGAAAGAAGAAAACAGAAAATGCGAATCAAAATTTTTAAATGATAAAATTTCTCATTAAAAGAGAATAAGATAAACAAGCCACAATGAGGGAGAAACCTATAACATGACACTTGAATCTGAATTTAAAATCCTCAAACGAGAATTTGAAGGCATCTTTTCAGGAAGTAAAAATCAAAAATGCAAAAAAATAAAAAAAATAGAAATTGTCCAAAAATAATCACCACCACAACAAAATCTCACAGAAAGTAACAAGAGTTTAGTGAATGCAGGGAAGAAATTTAATCAAAAAGATAAACCATTTCAGAAAAGAAGAATAAATAAAAGAAAGAATAAATACTCAAGGGATTTAAATAAAGTTTAATAAAGCACACTTTGGAGAAAGAAATTAAAGAAAAATAACCATCAAAATGGAAGGAGATAAAAGAGTAAAAATGTTTAGAGAGAGGGTGGTGCCTGTGGCTCAAAGGAGTAGGGTGATGGCCCCATATGCCAGAGGTGGTGGGTTCAAACCCAGCCCCAGCCAAAAACTGCAAAAAAAAATGTTTAGAAAGATAGTGAATGAAATAGAAGAGACGAAAAGAAAGTCCAACATTTGTAACTATAGTCTTTGGAGAAGAAACATAAAATAGTCAAACAGAAATAACATTTAAAACTGTGATCTAACAAAACATTAAAAAAAATTTAATTTAAAATCTACAGAGGCCATTCTGTACCTGTACAGAACAATAACCCTGAGGCTTACCTTAGTAAAACCATATGCTTTACAGATGAAAATCAAAATCTTCAGGATCCCCAGACAAAAACACAGAATTCTATAAATAAAAGAGTGGACCAGTGCTGGTGTAGTCTGCTTATCAAGAGCAACATAAAAAGCAAGATCACATTTTAAAAATAACTTCATTTTTAAAAACCTTGGAAAAGCATGAACTTATGATTTTATATACAGTCAAATGACCCATCGAGTATTGAGTCTATAAAAATAAATAACTATGAACATAAAGTAGTCAAAGTGTACTGTTTCCATGACCTCTTCACGAGTAGTCTGTTGTAAGATAAACTTCCTGAGAACAAAAGATGAGTGAGGAAGCTTATACAAAAAGGCAGACGGTGAGCATTTCATCTGTTTGGTTGTAGGAGTAAGATTAATGCAAAGCAGATACCTGGGGGAAAGGGTAATACGTAGGGAGCGTCATATATTCCGGCAAAGTAGAAAGAATATAGCTAATCAGTGGAAGGGGGAAAGAGAGATACAGAAGAAAGTAGAATAAGACCATTAACTACTAAAGGTAAGAGGTGGGAGTCCAAGAATAGCATTTGCACTTCACAGACTACAGAGAAAAATATCGAGTAAGAAAATAAGTGACTAAAGGCACTACTAAAGGCGTACATGAATAGGGCAACAAAAATTATAACTTCCTAGACACAAAATGAAATTTTTAAATAAAGGAAAGACAACTCAATACAGAAAGACACAGTAAATACAACATAATAAACACAGTAATTACAATATGACAGAAACCAACATAACAATCACCTCAATAAATATGAACAGGTTTCACTCCCCTTCTAAAGGAAAACAGTTTTCAAATTGGCTCAGAAAAGAAACCCGACTATCTGCTGGGTACAAGAGACACACATAAAACAGAGTACCTCAAAAGTGCTAGAAATAAAGGCATTGGCAAAGATACACAAGAAAAATGGGAACAACCAGGAAGCAGAAATTGTGTTTCTGACATTAAAATAAAATTCAGGTCAAAAAGTATCAAATGAGAAAAAAAAAGCACTTTAAAATGTTAAAAGCCACAATTCAAAACGGAGACATAAAAATTGTGACTATCTATTGCACCAAAAAATACTATAACCATTTATTTAAAAGTTACAGGAAATATAAAATAAAATTAAAACACTAAAAATAGGACATGGTAATGGGTTAGTGTCAGTATAAGATAGGTAAAACAAGAGAATAGGTTAGAAAGCATATAAATGATCAACACGATAGATCTTATGAGCACATATCAAACACTACACTACCAAGTGATATGAAGAATATACTTTCTTGTTGAGAAAACATGGACTAAACACAAAAGTAATCATAAGTTAGACCACAAAGAAGACACCTATAACTTCTGTAAGTTAGAGACAATTACATGAACACACTCTAATTACAGTGTTAAACAACTTGAAATTAAAATGGCTTTTGCACACAGTAATGAAAAAACTGTGTGCAAAAGCCATTAAATAACTCTTGAGCAGAAGAGAAATCATAGAAATTGCAAAACTTGCGAAAATACTACCTATTAGAATCTGTGGGATATATTTAAAGGAAAAAATCAGAGATTTCATAGCCATAAACATCTATCAGTGGTCAGGAAACAGTCCATATGAGTGGCCTGTCAAAACAGACAAATTTATTCACTTGTGAATATGCTATATATTTATATGTATATTTTTGTATTACAACTGCATGTTTGAGCAGTTGTGACTAATTACAACTGTAATGGCCTGTAAACCTTTAAATATGTATTATTTACAGGCCCTTTACAAAAAATCGTTTGCAAATTCTTGCTCCAGACATATCAACAGAAAGATAGATGAAAATGCAAATAAATAAATAAATCCTCCACTCAGAAAGCTCAAAAAAGTAAGCCAAAATACTCACAAATAAAATATTAGAATAGAGATAAAGACAGCGGTGAGGTAGAGAACAGCAGATAATCTTCTGTTATTGTATTAAATCAAAATTCCAGTTCTTTAAAAAAGTCAACAAAATAGACAAAATACTAGAGGATTGAAAAAAAATAAAGGAAAAGTGTATGGGCGTGGTAAGTATCACATGGGAGATTTGGGAAATATGTATTTCATATAGAAACTAATTTTGTGCATATGTATTAAAAATTAAAACATAAAGTAGATGTTTTTAATAAATCATACAGTTTATCAAAATCACCTTTGGTAGACAACAGAATAATTTCCATAAAAGACAGTAACTTCCCTAAAAGACAGAAAGACACCTCATGCCTGTTAGAACATCTACTACAAAAAGAAAATACAGAAAATAGCAAGTGTTGACAAAGATATGAGGAAATGCGAACACTTGTGCGTTGTTGGTGGGAATGTAAAGCAATAGAACCAGTGTGAAAAAAAGGATGGCAATTCCTTAAAACATTAAAAACAGGATTGCCATATTATCTAACAATTTTACTTCTGTATATATCCCAAAGAATTGAAAAGAGGGTCTCAAAGAAATATTTGAACACCCATGTTATAACTATCTTAGGTTGTTTGACTACTATGACAAAGCACCATAGATTGGGTGGATTATAAACAACAGAAATGTATTTCTCACAGTTCTGAGAACTAGGGAAGCCAATGGTGTATGTTTGATTCTGAAAGCCATGTTTCAGTTGAAGACCAATTTCCCAGCTACAAAACAGTCAGACAGAAGTTCCCACTTACTTATGGGAGATTCCACTGCTTTGTTTTAGTCAGGACTTCAACTGATAGTATGAGGACCATCATCTTAGTGAGTCTGATTTAAAACACCCTCGCAGATACACCCAGAATAATGTTTCACCAAATATCTGGGCCCTCTGTTGCCCAACCAAGTTGATATCGAAAATTAACCATCACTTTCAGCAAAGACAGTATCATTACAGAACACTGCAAGCCTCCCCCCTGTACAAATTTTAATTTTATAACAGTTTTAGAAGAAGTGAGGGGGAAGAAAGTGAGAGATTTGGGAGGAAACATTAGTGACTTAAATCTTCATCTTTAGCTTGTTAGATGTTTAGAAAATGACATGTAGATGATAGAACATTTATAAACATACAATTTACAATTTTGAGTACAAATGCCAGAAAAAGTCAGCAGAAGACTTGAAAATAGTTTTCTCAGGAAAACAGAAATTGTGAATGCAAAGAGGTGGAGCAAGGGGTTAACTGCATATATTTTATAATGTTTATGACTCCTAAAAAATTTTGTACTCTTATCAAAAAGTTGTTCTTGAAACGGTAAAATATTTGAGGAGCTAGTTTAGAGACTATCTTAACTTGAACGCAAATAGAAATGCCTCATCCTGACACTGAGTTTTCATTGGCCCATACATTGGTGAAATTCATTTTTATAGTTATTTGCAAAGATAAAATAATATAGTTTTATACCTGCAGTTTTCATAAAGAACAGATCTATGTATGCTTCCAAGGGAATAAAATCATAAAAACTCAAATCTGATAGTCAAGAAATAGATTAATATAAACAAATTTAAAAAGGGCAATCAAGATTAAATCAAAGATTCTCAACTAGGAAAGAGAGATAGAGTGATCAGTATATTACCTAAGGGGAATGTATTATAAACCTTAGACAGTTTAAGATCAAATTATAACCATAATTTGAAAGACATCTTTAATTTTATAATTATTTTGTTTTTAGTTACAATATTAATTTTTTTTAAATCAATTAAGCATTTTAAGCTTTTCATAAATATACCTGGATAATATAAATAAAATAACAAATAAATAATATAATATAAATAATATATTATTTTAAAGCAAACAAAAAATAACTGTTTTAAATAACTTGACAGGCTCGGTGCCTGTAGCTCAGTGGTTAAGGGCACCAGCCACATACACTGGAGCTTGTGGGTTCAATTACAGCCCAGGCCTGCCAAACGACGACAACTATAACAACAACAAAAATAGCCAGGCATTGTGGCAGGTGCATAGTCCCAGCTACTTGAGTACTTGGGAGGCTGACTCAAGAGAATCACTTAAACCCAAGAGTTTGAGGTTGCTGTGAGCTGTGACGCTAAAGCACTCTACCCAGGGCAATATAGTGAGACTCTGTCTCAAAAAGAAAAAAAAAAAGAAAGAAAAGAAAAGAAAAAAACTTGACAATGAGCAACAAAAAATATACAGATCTGAAACATCAGATAATTGTAACAAAAGTAGCAGAAGTCAATATTTTTAAATATTGATAATTAAAATTGGTTTAAACATAATTTTCAATATATAGGCCACCACCAAAAGGCATACACCATCCACGTTTTAGGAAATATTTTCAGGAAAAATAGAAAAAAGAAATCTACAGGCCATTCAATATCCTTCCTTCTTAACCTCATCTTATCTTACAATTACTTTGTGCATCATTGTTCAATAATGAAGCCAAAACTTTCAAAGATAATAAAATATAACAGAAACCAGGCAACTCGGAAGAAAGGAACAATGAGCTCTCAGATTCAACTGGCCTGTTTGGAGTAGCTCCTGTGTGCAATTCTTTTAGAGGCAGGATTTCACCACAAATCTTCAAGACAGGTTTTCTTTATCTGCATTGTCACCAATAGCTTGCCCAAGGTCATAAATCTAATGAGCTTCAGGATTATGGTGGAAGTCCAGGAACTTGGACTCTAATCCCACAGTTCTCTCAATAACTTCATGTTCCTTCACCACAGCTTGTTCAGCTTCAACAGGGCTCAAGTTCAGCAAGTCAGAAACTGCTTTCTCTTTTGTTATTTGTTGTGCTGACTTTCCTATTCTCATTGTTTATGCAAAGAATCAGATCAACATAATTACATGTGCTTGTGCCTAAGCAAACAGGATGCACTCACTTACAAGATAGAGTAGCACAATTTGTATTCTATCACGCCTCAAGCACTCTAACCCCTTCTCAATTTCCCTTACATTCTAGGAGCTGTGCCAAGTAAAATCCTGCAGCCTAAACTAAAATATCCCCCCAAAACATATTAAAATATCCAAAAATCAAAACAAAAGAAACCAAAACAAATCTTTTTGCATTTAATCTGGAAGCACATACTTACAAACTATTCTATTATTTATAACAAATCCCAGTGGTAGACAAATAACTTCCTGGTTTATTCTGAAAATTCCAGTTATGTGACTATAGCATTGTTTTACAAACTAAGAAAATACAAGACAAATACCCCCTTCCCTCTAAAGAAGGTTAAAATCTGTCGATTTGTCAGCGTATATGAGTTTCACCAGGGAGATTCCAGATTTCTGCATAGTGACTGGTGACTGTGAGACAGAGAGAGAATCCTTCATCCATCATCTCCGTGGTCCATCCTGAAGATTTTCCAAATAGAAAGTTAGAACATTGGGACAAAACCATTACGTAAGGGACGGAGGTGCAGTTTTTCTGTTGTGAGAATAAATATTCAACTAAATTGAAGAATTTAGACTGAAAATTATATACTATGTCCTTACCATATCAGAGACTTCAGCATCCAAACATTTACCACAACCAATGAAGGAAGGTACATCAACCTGCTGCCAAGCACAGAAGGTACACACGTAAAGGATGCTGTTGTTAGTTTCTAGTTAAAATTTCCCAGCAAGATACTTTTGGACTTGAAATTTCTCCCATCACAACTTTGTTGAATGTAAAATCTTTACATTGACACAAATGCCTCTTCCACATTTGGCGTCTTGACCAATATAGAATGAATCTGATTACTCAACTACCTACCATGACCTGAAATGTTTGAATACAAATGGCATTTCTCTTGACTCTGCTCTGTTGCTTTCTAAAGATCCCTAGGTCCTTCAGTTCTTCCTCATGTTAAATGGATCTCCATTCCTTTTCCCACATCACTTCAATGGGGATGCCATTCTTTATAGATGTTTCTATTAAAATATGACATTAAATACTAAACATAACATCCCAGTCATATCATGATCGTTGAAGATTAAAATTATCTTGCCTTTCTCGTTCTTTATGTCTTGAATATTCATGAGATATTTATATCATACTTAGTCAATTAAAATTTTCTGACTTTATTTTTTTTCATATAAACTTCTTTAAAGTTAGGCACCTCCCACCATAACCCTTGTTTTTTTGAATTAAAAATGATTTGTTTATTTTCATGCAAGTGTGAGACCTAAATCTCCCTTAAACGTGACATCATTAGCTTCAGCCTTTTGGACTGTCACGTTCCTCTGGTGTCTTGATTCTGTTATCCATTATATTCCTTTTCTTTTCAGTTTTGTTTGATGAGCAGATTTGGCAAGATAGCTGTGTCACTGTGTTCTTGACACAGTATTAAGTAGAAGATCCCTGAAGGTCTGTCTTAATAGCAGATGTGTGACATATATCCGCATCATTCATTTCTTAGAAATCTCCTATCTGTAATGTCATCCAGGGCACATTGCCCTTGGGATATTCCTCAACAGTAGCTTGAGACATTTTATTAAAATTTCAATGAACGTGATTCATCGTAACTGTGTATAATTCTCCTGACTTAGCACTCTATTTATCCCAACCCCCTAAAAAGAGCACAATATAGACTAATTTACACTTACTAGATCTATTATCTAAAAATGGATCACTTTTATTTTAAAATCTCACAAACCAAGTGTCCTAAATTTCTTGGGTTTTTTTTTTTTTTCCTGGATGATTTAATTCAGCCTGATTCCATTATTACCAGAAGACGGTCCATGTCAGGGAGCGAGTGTGTGTGTAAATTACAGAGTTGATTAAATCCATTCCCACCTTTTTGAACAACATGCTTTGATCCTGAAAACTTGAGCATACCTTTAGGTTTACAAATTACTTAGAATTAATGATATAATCAACCGTACACTCCTAAAAGCCATCCCAAAAGAAGTCTTTTAGGTACTTGAACTGATGAACTACGTGCCAAATGGCTCCTTAGTGCAAGCAATGTCACGGCAAGTTCTTCATGTCATGCAGATCATAATTAAAAGAATTATTGCTAAATATAATCAATTTAACAACTTTCACAGCATGAAATTTTTAGCAGTTTTCAAAGTCAGCTTTTGGTTTAACATAGAAAAAATATAGTTTAAAAAAATAACAGTTATTTTTAGACAGGGCCTTTGACATCATCTACCCTCACATTTAGTTAATTGTTTAAAACAAAACTGAAAAAAGAAGCATTTGTTTTGTTCCTGGAAAGTGTCAGTGTGGCAAGGATAGATTAGATCAGGTTGCTTAGGGAAAAAGTGCTTTAGCAACTTCTAAGTCATAATTGAATAGCTTCTAAGTCATAATTGATAATAGATGTACATTAAGTTTGAACTTGAACTCAGCAATGCTGATAGTCCACCATGTCACAGAAGCAACATCCTTGCACAAAAGCAATCATATGCCCTCCAGGGGTCATTTTTCACAGGGTGAAGTTGGGGTACATGTTGGGGGTGGAGCTGGGCCAGGAGATCCAGAAGCAGTAACCTGAAGATTGTCTGGGGCTTGTACTCATATGACCACCATTGGTTGGGCTGGTGCTCTCTCTTCTGGCCCTCACCATTCTGCTCATCACCAGAACCCTCTTTGGCAGTCTTTGCAGTAAGAGATGGGAGAGCCATTCCTGTACTCACAAATCAGGACACCAATTACAAAATATTGGTTCCAGACTCCTAAGATTAAGCCAAACTCAGCACCGCAAGGGTTCTGCCTCCTTTGATCCCCATTGTAGTTCCATAACCTAGAGTCCTGCCCAGCACAGAAGATACGATTGATGGCTGTTTATTGAATGTATCAGTTGCAATATCTTCATACTGATTTAACAAACGAATAATCCTACTCCATACACATAATCTTCCTTATTTCTTCTGACTCGTATTTTCTTTTAAACTATAAATAACATTAATAATAATAGTAGCTAATATTTGCTGAATGGTATGTGCCAAATGCTGTTTTAAGCACTTCACATATATTAATATTAACTCATTTACACCAGCACGTCAGTAAGGCTTCTTAGCATATGTCTCACTCTGAATCTCGCTCTCAAATGTTGCTACTTAGACTATTAAATATCCTCCACTCCAAAGCATTTCAATTTACTCAATTTCATGTTCAAGTCCTACAGGAGCTGCCCCTATCCTGGCAGACCAGATAGCCCTAGCAACCATCTTTCGTTATTATGTCAATATTGAGTGAATAATACAAAAATTCAATAGAGGATATTACAAAACGCCAGTTAGAACGGATTTTATTTGGAAATGATGTTGTTTATATGTAGTACATTTCAAATTTTGACAATAGGAAATGACCATCAAAAAGCATCACTCTCTCCACAGGGCCAATTCCAGACTTCTTAATGATTCATGCCAGTCATATGGTGATCCGGTCTGTGCCTTCTGATCGCTCTCATCTCTGGCTCTTCCCCACGTCTTTGCACAGGTTTCTTCTCTCTGAATAAAATGATCTCTTGACAAACATACCAGTTGGCAAGTTCTTATTCATCTGTAAAAGTCCAGCTTAGCTGTCACCGCGGCAGTGTGCGTCCTCAAATTGACTATCATCATTCGGCATATTGCCTCTGGGCCCTGTGTGAGCTTCCATGTCCCTAAGCTGTCCCATTGCTCATTGTCCCCTGAGCTGGGGTCCTTACTAGTTTCTCTAGACTTTAGCATAGTAACATGTCTGTGGCACTCATTACAGCCTTATTAGATAAATGAGGGAATGAATAAAGAGGATTCATGACCAGATAATAATGAACTTTTTCTCTTACTGTTGTTAGTATGAGTGCTAACAACATATTGTCCCAGCCAGAGTAGAATGAACAACCTCCTTCGGCCCTAACATTGTTCCACAAGAATTCTGCCACGGGAGCTTTCAGTTCCCTCTTCCTGGCCCTCTCTTAACAATATAAGGCTACACCAGGTAGTATGTTTGCTATGAAAAGGGGTTGGAAAAAGAAGAAATAAAAGTAAATATGTCCCCAAGAACGTTTTGTGGATACCTTCTCTATCCTCTGCCACAACCCCAACACAGGCCAGTGTTGGGCTCACACAGTAATCCTATGACGCTCCACTCGATACAGTCCCCAAACCTAAGAAGGACGGGGATAAAAGGGCACATTTCTCTTTCAATGCATTTATCATATCATTGCAACGTATTTACAAATACAAAAAATCCAGGAAGAAACTATAGTAAACACTGTGAAACATCTGAAGTGATTTTAGCTATTATAACTTCAATAAGCTTGAATAAACATGACATGGGGACTGTTAAAGGTCAGGCTATTTGCCTCATGTGAAATGCATTAATAATATCTTTTTTTTTTCAGTTTTTGGCCAGAGCTGGGTTTGAACTTTTCACCTCCTATATATGGGGTCGGCACCCTACTCCTTTGAGCCACAGGCAGCGCCCCATTAATAATATATTTATGACAATTTCAAGAATCAGCTGGTAATATGTCAAGTTTTTTCCAGACTTTTTAACCTTCCTTCTTTATCTTATCCTCATACTCTTTATAACGCCAGATTGGCTTCCTAACAACACTGGTCTTGACACTTCCTGGATCAAAAGACTTCAGTAGAACCTCATTCTTATGAAATAATGTACAAGCATATTTATGGAATTCTTGAGAGTGTCCAGGTTTACTTCAACTCATGTGCCCTATTTTATATTCCACCTGGCCTTTATGTGTACCCTACTTTTCCAAATGAGTCTCCTTGATGTGCCTAATTCCCTTTGTTTTCTGTCTGGGACGGCTGACCTCTGAACTCTCTTGGTGTATATATTACATATTTTCATGTTCAGCAGTCCTGAGTAGGTGCATGAGTATGCATGTGCATGCAGTGTTGATCACATGTTACCTTTTGCAGCCATAGTTTCCTGTTTACATCCTCCACTATTCAGAACATTACAAATGGCAAGTCCTCAGTAGGTGTGCATTGTATAAAAGGGTCAATGATTATATTTCCTAATGAACCCTCCATTCACCATTCTGATCAGACAAAGAGTTTATATGTTTAATCTCACAAGTCACCTTCCAAACCTCAGTTGTCCTTCCCCCTGTTGCTTCCTCACCCTTGGTCAGTGGAAGGCTGCAGAAACTTTACTTGACAGCAGAATCCCCTCTGTCTTGGAGAGTAGCGCCATCTCCTGACAGTGCATCTCAGTTGTGCTGTTCTCTCCACAATGTGGGCATCCAACCCTCACCAAGGAGCAATTATTGGCACATATTTGTATAATTACATCCATATGGAACTATCACAAACTATGCTGACAGTTTGCAAACATACGTGTATATTCCAATAAGATACTTTCTGCTCCAGAAACTTTTAAATCATGGCCATTTTAGAAATGGTTCGTAGAATAGATTGTAAATTCAACTGTGGCAGTCGTTTACTCCCTAAATTCACAGTGGCGCATTTGCATATTTGCAAGTCAGGTTCACTCCTAGAGACTGAGGTATATTCGTGAAAATGAAAGCTTATATTCCACTCTCTTGAATCCCCCGAGGGAGGCTTAAGTAGTACACTTTCCTTTCCAAAATGTGATTTATGACCTTATAATACACTTGCTGAATTCTCCTCTGGAACAGTGCTTGCTGCTTTTGAGACAGAATTTATCTTTTTGTAAAAACTGTGTGTGTATCATGCACGTATGTGTGATTGGGTTTGTTTGGGAAAACCATTTAAAAGGGGCTTTTAGATATGCAAATATAGTCAATCCTATTCTAGAAAGGAAGATTTTGCCATTTATTGAAATATTAGATACTCTGCATAGTATCTTGTGAGTTTAGGCAGAGACTGATAAAAAGGAATGCGAATATGGAGGGAAAATGAATCCCGGCAGCGGTAAATGTGGGGCTCAGGAGAGTAGCGGCGGGTCCCTGCAGGAGAAAGATGGAGTGTGGAGTCTGGAAACTAGTATGTGGGAAAAGCATGGGTGGTGGTGATACAGGACAGGTGACGCCCCAGCCAGCTCAGGACCTGGCTGCCTACACCCTGGCGCGTTGGTGCAGGGGAAGCCGGCAGAGGAACCAGCGGGCTGGAGGGTAGGCAGGGGGACCCACAGGGGGTTTCCGCAGCTGAAGGAGCCACACAACTGCTGGGGAGGCACCTGTGACTTAGGTCTCCCTCCCCTTGTACTTGAGCTAAACAGGAAACACCCCCTTTCCTAGGCCTGGTCAATTTCATGTAAGTTTCCTAGGCCTGGAAATGAAAGGGATTGTAGCCATTCATTTGCTACGGAGTCCCAGCTAAATGTAACTACAGAGGACCCCTGCAACCATATATATATATATATATATTCTCCTGAACAGAAGAGCCAGGAGAGGGACAGAGAGACAAGGAAAGAGAGAGCTTTTTCCCCTCCTGGGTTCTCTCTGCCAGGAGCTCTGGTGTTTTTGTATTCTTTTCTATAAGTAAATCTTGTCTTACTGATCTGTGGTCCATCGGTTCATTCTTCCAATCACGGAGACCAAGAACCTACTGAAGACCAAATTCCGGTATCAGTGGGACTCCATGCCTCCTCCCTCAGTCTATATTGTTACATGTATTGTTCTTAGGCCTTTGGGGAAAGTTTTATTAAAGAATAAACCGTAAGGGATTCAGGAATTGTGTATTCCCACATTTCCCAGACCTCCAGTATCTTAGAAGAGTAATACCGAGCCAGGGAGCAGTCATCTGCTCAGAAGTCCAGAGAAGCAGCTTGAACTAAAAGAGCCAAGTGACATGCAGGAAGCGTTTGCAGGAAAAGAAAACATTCCTGCATGTTAACTAAGAAATATTTGGGGGAAAGGAGCTAAGTTTAAGACAGTTTTTGCTGTAAATCAAGCAGGGTAGGAAAATGAAAAGTACTGTTACCTGCATTTTAAAAAGAAGACTGGCACAGCAGTCTGCAGAATTTGAAGACGTAAAAAGTCGGACATAAACAAAATGATTCACAAAGTGAGAATTCATGGTCAGTAATACTTTTTCATTAATATTTATTTTTTGGCAGCTTCTCATTATTCAGAGAACTTCAATTTGGCTTCCAGTTTCCAGCCATGGATAATTAATGCCATATCCAATATATATATATATTTTCACTTCTTGCTAGATCGAAGTAATAGTTCAAAGGAAATCAAATACAACCAGCCAATAACCCAAAACCCCATCTCTTTTTTCTCTATAAAGATGTCTTTGCCTGCTACACTGGAAAAGAAACAGCCCTTAATTAACTGGCAATATTCAAAAGTAGAAATAGTCAAATAAAAAAGTAAAGTAGAAATCATCTAAGATAATGTCGACAGTAATGAATTCTGAAGAAAATAGGAACAGATTAGTCCATAATTATAATTTAAAAATTAGACCATAGGAAAATGGTAAATAATTTTAATAATAGAAAGAGATGGTATTCTATTTTCATTTTTAACCAGTTAAATATTTTATATTTTCACTAACTTTACTAAGCATCCATAACTCTGACATTTCTCTGACATTTTACATCTGACTAGTTTTAAATGAATCATCCATTGGGGGAGCAAATTTTTTTACCTGCCACTCATATAAAGACCAAAAAAAAAGTAGTAAAGAATTCATCTTTTATCTTTTAGTTTAATTTTATTCAACTGTTAGTTTTTGCTGGTACATATTCTAGGGGAAAATACACATTACAACAGCATCCTATCCATTTCCCACTGGTATCTTTACCACCTCTGGGCATTCCTCATACGTATAAAAAAAATTCATTTGTATTCGCACATTTCAAAGCTTCTTGTACGTCAAACACCTGTCTTTCTGAATGTTATTGCCAATGTAATGGATACATATTGTGATTGCCTGTCTATTCATAGCTTTTCCTCCTTCTTATTCCACATCAGAAATTTCTCTTTCCTTTTTGAAACCCATTTCATTTGAATCATGTGAGTCTGGCTACTCCCAGTGAAATACAGAGGAAGGAATGACCTGGGCTTTCCCATCCTCGAGGAACCTCCAGGACGTGGTCAACCATGACTGGTATAGGAAAATACACAAGACTCAAAACAAGAAGTGTCTTCCCTAGAGCATTTCTCCTGGGGCTGAAAAGACCGATTCTGCTGGGATTAATAGGCTGGTGGGATATGAAGCGGGGTTTTGGTGAACCATGTGCCTTACTGTGTAGAATGGGGCTGTTCAAGAGATAAAGAATGAGAACGGATGCTGAGGAGCCTCACGTGAGCCCTGGGTCTGGCTGTGACTGAGACTTCAGGACTTTCAGATTTCTTGGCACAGAACCAATATATTCCCTTTTGTGAAAAAGCTATTTTGAGTTGGGTTTCTGTCGTTAATAATTAAGACTCCTGACTAACAAACTTACGCTTGAATTGCATGGTCTACAATGCTCCAACCCTATTGATACCGGAGTTTCAGGTTCTTGGTCTCAGTGATTTGAAGAATAAATCCGCGGACCACAGACCAGTGGTAAGACAGAATTTATTTACAGAAAAGAGTACAAAAACACTAAAGTTCCCAGGAGGGAAAGAAAGCCCAAGTTGGGAGAGAAAAGGTCTCCCTGTCTCTCCTCATCTCCTCATTTAGGGGTATATATAGGTGCATTGGTTCCTTTTATATGAGGCCAAGAAATGAATGGCCGCAGTCCCTTCTGCTGGGGCAAGGTGAATGAATGCATTAATGAATGGACACAGTCTCTTCTGCAAGGTTAATGAATGGACACAGTCCATTCATGGAATTGAGGCCCAGGAAACTCACATGAAATTGACCTAGGCATAGGAAATGGGTTCTGTATTCAGTCATAAGTGCAAAAGAAAGGAGATACCAAGGCACCAGTGTCTTCCCCAGCAGCTGTCTGGTCCCTTTGGCTACTAGAGCCTCCAGTGGGCATGGGAGGCTCCCCTGCCAACCTTTGCCTATGCTCCAGCCTGCTGGTTCCTCTGCCGGCGGCTGCAGCACCAACACCACCAAGGCAGAGGCAGCAGGTCCTCCAGCCCAGCTCGGCTGAGATGGCTGGGGTGCCACCTGTCCTGTATCACTATGTTAGGATCCCCCGTTACTTTCTTTCAAAACACTCATCCCTGGGCGGCACCTGTGGCTCAAAAGGGTAGGGCGCCAGTCCCATATGCAGGAGGGGGAGGGCTCAACCTCAGCCCTGGCCAAAAACTGCAAAAAAAAAAAAAAAAACAAAACCACTCATCCCTCTGAGATTTGCTTGCACAGACTACCATACACATTTGTCCCATGCTACGTTCTCCTGCTTGGACCTCTACCTGCAAGCTGCTCTAATTGATGAACTAGTCTGTCTGCAGAGCCTGGGCCCGCCCACAGTAGATGTTGGTAGGTCATGAACAATGCCGACAGTGCCTGAAAAGATGAGGATATTCCCCACAGAACAGAGTAACAGAGGCAAAATGCACTGAATTCCTGTGGATTGGTTTGCTGAATTGATTGAAATTAATCATGCTGGACTTATAACACAGAGTTGGGAGATAGTCAATAGGTGGTGTGTATAACCTTAGAATAGTCATACTTAGCTCGGCACCAGCACATACACTGAGGCTGGCACCTTTGAATCCAGCCCAGGCCAGCTAAAAGCACAGTGACAACTGCAACAAAAAATAGCCAGGCATTGTGGTGGCCACCTGTAGTCCCAGCTACTTGGGAGGCTGAGGCAGGAGAATCGCTTAAGCCCAAGGGTTTGAGGTTGCTGTGAGCTGTGACACCATGGTACTCTACCGAGGATGACATATGAGACTGTCTCCAAAAAATAAATAAATAAAATAAAATAGTCCTACCCTTCATCCTCAAGAACCAGAGTAGAACACAAAATAGAAATCCTGAGTGTGATGGAGACCTTCTCGGCAGTGATGTGAGATTGTCTTTACCTTTTCTTTCAGCTTGTACTCTTAGCATTTGACAACAGAGCTCCTAGATGACATAGCTGGATCTTTAGGACATTTCTCTTTGGATTAGTCCACACAGTCTCTAAAATAGTACTCCTATCACTGATAGCTAAGTTTTGGCAATTTACCTATGCTTAATATTTTCTTTTATATGACTGCCTTATATAAGAGAAGGGATTGCTTATAATTATACATATTTTAATTTCTGTCTTGGTATTGAAAATAAAAGGAATTATCTTATTAGTTGGGGGAAATGGAGACTACGCTTCTAGTCTGTTTTTGTTATGTTATGTAAACAAGGCCCAACATAAAAGCACATATGGATATATATGCATATATACAAATACATATATGAAATGCATGTTTTCTTTAGCATTTTCATGTACCTATGATGGTGATTTTTTTTTCTTTTTTTTATTGAACGGTAACTATGTACATTAATGCACTTCTGGGGTACAGTGTGGGGTTTTCACATGCAATCTGAAATACTTCCATCAACTGGTCAACACAGCCTTCATGTCATTTTCTCAGTTAT
>CAUYQS010064272.1:0-20908 GCA_963574585.1 Otolemur crassicaudatus
AGGCGCCCGCCACAACGCCCGGCTATTTTTTGGTTGCAGCCGTCATTGTTGTTTGGCGGGTCCGGGCTGGGGATTCGAACCCGCCACCTTAGGTGTACGTGGCTAGCGCCTTAGCCAGTTGAGCTATAGGCGCCGAGCCTCACCCATTTCTTCATCAGATAAGAAAGCAGAGATTGACCTCCTGGCTGCAGAGTACATCTCCACGGTGAAGACTCTTTCTGCAGACCAGCGGGTAGAGCACCTGCAGAAGATCCAGAGCGCCTACAGCAAGTGCAAGGAGTACAGCGATGACAAGGTGCAGCTGGCCATGCAGACCTATGAGATGGTAAGGAGGCAGCTGGGAGGGCAGCCCAGGCTCCTTCTCACGGGAATTCACTTCTGCCTTTTGTGCAGCAGAACGGAAAAGCTGCTCAAACACAGGTGCATTGGCCAAGCAAGGTGCTCACACCTGTAATCCTAGCACTCTGGGAGATGGGTAACTGCTTGAAGCCAGGAGTTAAAGACCAACTTGAGCAAGACTGAGACCTTGTCTCTACTCAAAGTAGAAAAATTAACTGGGTGTTGTGGACGCCTGTAGTCCCAACTAATGGGGAGGCTGAGGAAGGAAGATTGCCTGTGTGAGGTTGCTGTGAGCTAGGCTGGTGCCATGGCACTCTAGCCTGGGGTGACAGAGCAAGAATCTCTCTCTCAAAAAAAAAAGCAGGCGCATCTGAAGTGGATGTCTGGCTTTGATGTGGTGGTTCTCCAGGGGAGGACCCTTCACCTGAGACCACTTCTGTGTTCTGATATGTTCTTTTTTGGTTTGTTTTTTTCAGGACCCTTTTTTTTTTTTTGAGCCTCACTTTGTTACCCTTGGTAGAGTGTGGTGGCGTCACAGCTCACAGCACCCTCCAACTCTTAGGCTGGGACTACAGGTACCTGCCACAACACCCAGCTATTTTTTTGTTGCAGTTTGGCCAGGGCCGTGTTTGAACTCGTCACCCTCAATATATGGGGTTGGTGCCCTATTCACTGAGCCATAGGCGCAGCCCTTTCACCATTTTAGGCCCCTTTTTGTTTATTTAGTTGGGAGAACCATTTATCATTTTTTTTTTCATTTCTCTTTACATATTTTTCCAATATATGGTTTTGTCAGTTTTTTTTTTTTTTTTTGGTTGAAGCGGTCATTGTTGTTTGGCAGCCCTGGGCTAGATTTGAACCCGCCAGCTCAGGTGTATGTGGCTGGCGCCTTAGCCACTTGAGCCACAGGCGCCAAGCCAGTTTTGTCAGTTTTAATTAAATTCCTAGAATGTTTTTTGTCCAGTTTCCTCCCATGTACATTTCACTTGGGGCTCATGGTGCAAAGCCATTGCCCTGTGACATCCCTGAGATCCTGAGTACTTGAGAAGAACTAATCCTTATATGTGGGATCAGTGTTCCAGCTGTTAAATCTTCCGAGTAAGCAGACTGTTTTCTGAAAAGTTGGGATTGATCAGCTGTCATTAAGACAAATTTTCCTCTGATGCATTAAGCCTGGGTTTATTCCCAGACACAGAAAGGCATTGGTGCTCCTCTGGTGTGGACCGTGGCTTTGTGGTGTGGCCACATCGTGAGGCAGCTGGTAGAGGGCTGGGCTGTGTTCTTTGGAAAGTCCTTGTAATTGGGAGCATTTCCATTTGAAGTAACATTGTTTCCTTGAGCATGTTGTTACCTATTTCTTCTTTCTTGCACCTGATTCTACTCCTAAAGGAAAGAGTAATTTTCTGTTTTCTTTTTCTTCCATTTAAGAACCAATATGTTTATAGACCATATTAGATTAGATTTTTTTTTTTTTTGAGACAGAACCTCAAGCTATAGAGTGCTGTAGCATCACAGCTGACAGCAACCTCCAACTCCTGGGCTCAAGCGAGTCTCCTGCCTCAGCCTCCCAAGTAGCTGGGACCACAGGTACCCGCCACAACCCCTGGCTATTTTTTGGTTGCAGCCCTCATTGTTGTTTGGCGGGCCCGGGTTGGATTTGAACCTGCCACCTTAGGTGTATGTGGCTGGAGCCTTAGCCACTTGAGCCATAGGCACCGAGCCTTTTTTTTTTTTTTTTTTTTTTTTTTTTTTTATGCAGTCTCATTTTTCCTGGGGAGATTGCCGTGGTGTCAAAGCTCACAGCAACCTCAAACTCTTGGGCTCAAGTGATCTTCTTGCCTTAGCCTCCTGAGTAGCTGGGACTACAGGTGCCTGCCACAGCGCCTGGCTATTTTTTTTTTTTTTTTTGCAATTTGGCCGGGCCGGGTTTGAACCCGCCACCCTCAGTATAATGGGGCTGGTGTCCTACTCACTGAGCCATAGGCACTGCCCCCGGGTTTTTTTTTTTTTTTTTTTTTTTTTTAGAGACAGGGTCTCGCTCTTGCTCAGGCTGGTCTCGAACTCCTGAGCCCAGGCAGTCCACCTGTCTTTGCCTCCCAGAGTGCTAGGATTACAGGTGTGAGCCAACGTGAAATTTTTGCTTTTTGAGAAATGGAGACTGGCTGTGTTACCCAGGCTAGCCTCAGAACTTCTGGGCTGGGACTTCAGTTATGTGTTCTATGCCTGTTTAGATTTTTAAGTTTAGGATTCCATATAAATGTCTCTATCCCTTAGTCTATTGCATTTCACAACTCTGTTTCTTGTTATTGCCTTCACTTATGTTTTTTCCTAAATAGGATTTATTCTGTTGATATGACAAACTATGCAGGAAAAAACTTTGCTTAAGCTTTAAAATAGTGGGTCTTGTCTCAGCAGAGCTTTTGTTAATTATAGATTCAATTACAGGCAAGGAGATGCTTCCTGATGGATTTCTTTATGCATTTGTGAGCTCTGAGGTATTGTGCTTTTTGTTTGAAAATAAGACTTTGAAAAATATGAAATTAAAACTAATAATACTTTGGGGTAGGCATGGTGGCTCATGCCTGTAATTCCAGCACTCTGGGAGACTGAGGTGGGTGGATTGGTTGAGCTCAGGAGTTTGAGGCCAGCTTGAAGAAGAGCAAGACCCTGAGGTTGCTGTCAACTATGACCCCATGGCATTTTACCTGGGTGACATTTTACCTGGTCTCTGTCTCAAAAAAAAAAGGAAATAAGATTTTGAGTCTCTGTTGTAGGTGGATAAGCACATACGAAGGCTCGACGCAGACTTGGCACGCTTCGAGGCGGATCTGAAGGACAAGATGGAGGGCAGTGATTTCGAGAGCTCCGGGGGGCGAGGGCTGAAAAGCAAGTCTGTTAATGTTTCCTTTATTTTATTTTAAGTGTGGGATTTTGAAGAATTTTGTCAATAACTATATTAGGAATATTATGGTAAACATCACATTTGGGTAGATCTTCTCTTGAGTTAGTGAATTCTTACAGAATAATAATAATTATTATTGAAAATAATTTGGGTTTCTATTTTTTTTTTAGAAGGTCGAGGTCAGAAAGAAAAGAGAGGGTCCCGAGGCCGAGGCAGGAGGACATCAGAAGAAGACACTCCAAAGAAAAAGAAGCACAAAGGCGGGTGAGAGGCTTCTTCCCCTTCCCCCAAAGAGCAAACACCATTAGCATTGATTCAGGGTGTAGAAACAGCAGTGCTGACTGGGAGTGGATGCTCTCTGCATGTTGCATACCTGTTAGGTCAGCAGTCCTCTGATAGCCTCTGAGAGCACCGTTATAACTGGTGTGGTTTTCTGCTGTCACAGGGCCGGCCTACCCTCCAAAGCTGCTGCGGTGGGGCAGGGCCTGTCCTCACAGCCCCTGGTGGCAGGAGGGTAGACTGTGTAGGTACAAAGTCCACATAAGCCACTCTTTATATAGCTTGGGATTTTACATCCCTTTCTAAATTATCTCATATATAAGTATATATTCATTGTTTAATTTTGTGATCACCTTTATTGAATACACATGTCATTTAACTTGAATTTCTTGAAGATGTTTTGTCTGTTATTTATTTATTTTAGAGACAGTCTTACTTTATTGCCCTTGGTAGAGTGCTGTGGCATCACACAGCTCACAGCAACCTCCAACTCCTGGGCTCTGGTGATTCTCTTGCCTCAGCCTCCCGAGTAGCTGAGACTACAGATGCCCACCACAATGCCCAGCTATTTTTTTTGTTGCAGTTTGGCTGGGGCTGGTTTTGAACCTGCCACCCTTGGTATATGTGGCTGGCGCCTTACTGAGCCATAGGCTCCGCCCCTTGAAGTTGTTTTAAGTGCTCTCCCAGGGACACCTGCCCTGGGAAGGCACCATAGCCATGCTTCACAAAAGTACCCTTTCCACTGAGGGGAAACGGTTGGGTCACAAGTTGCCTCTGGGGGGAGCTTAGAGAGTTTTTCTTTCTTTTTTTTTTTTTCTTTTTTTTTGCAGTTTTTGGCCAGGGCTGGGGTTTGAACCTGCCACCTCTGGCATATGGGGCCGGCGCCCTACTCCTTTGAGCCACAGGTGCTGCCTGACGCCTGAGAGTTTTTCCTTTTTTTTTTTGAGACAGAGCCTCAAGCTGTCCCCCTGGGTAGAGTGCCTTGGCATTACAGCTCACAGCAACCTCCAACTCCTGGACTCAAGCGAGTCTCCTGCCTCCGCCTCCCAAGTAGCTGGGATCACAGGCACCTACCACAACGCCTGGCTATTTTTTTTGGTTGTAGCCATTATTATTGTTTGGCGGGCCCAGGCTGGACTCAAACCTGCCACCTTAGGTGTATGTGGCTCGTGCCTTAGCCACTTGAGCCACAGGCGCCAAGCCCTGAGAGTTTTTCTTGATGAAGAAGCAAAGAAAGGAGTGGTGCCTCTGGCTCAGTGAGTAGGTGGTGAGTTTGAACCCAGCCCTGGCCAAACTGCAATAACAAAAATAGCTGGGCGTTGTGGCAGCTGGGCCTGTAGTCCCAGCTAATTGAGGGGCTGAGGCAAGAGAATCACCTAAGCCTAAGAGCTGGAGGTTGCTGTGAGCTGTGATGCAACGGCATTCTAGCGAGGGTGACAAAGTCTGTCTCTAAAAAATAAAACAAAAAAGGAAAAGTGTTAGGTCTTAAACCTGGTCTTTACACTTTTATCTTAAAAAAAAAACAACCCAGAACCTCTCCCAAATACTTTTATATTGCAAAGTAATACATAGATAGAGAAAAACACCCAGCATAAACATATAGCCTAATGAGTTGTAAGGCAACCCTGTTGGTAGCTGGCACGCACCTACCCAGAAAGCCCTTCCATATGTCCTGTTAAAATCCTAACCTCTCTCTGTCCCCAAGTAAATGTGATCCAGATTTCTACAGTGTTTATTTCTTATTGTTTCTTTATAGTTCTATCTTCCAAATGTCCATTCCTAGACACTATTACAGTTTAGACTTGCTTGTGTTTTTAACCCCTTAATGTTATTAAGGACTAATTTACATACAATAAAATGCTATTTTGATTGTATATTTTGATGGTACATTCAATTTCTTTCTTTTTTTTTTTTTTTGAGACAGAGCCTCAAGCTGTCACCCTGGGTAGAGTGCTGTGGCTTCACAGCAACTCCAACTCCTGGGCTCAATCAAGTCTCCTGCCTCTGCCTCCCAAGTAGCTGGGACTACAGGCGCCCACCACAACGCCCGGCTATTTTTTGATTGCAGCCATCATTGTGTTTGGCAGGCCCAGGCTGGATTTGAACCCGCCAGCTCAGGTGTATGTGGCTGGCTCCTTAGCCGCTTGAGCCACAGGCGCCAAGCCGGTACATTCAATTTCTTTAAAGTTAGATAAGTATTTGGCTTTCTGTTTTTTCTTGAGTCATTTTTGGAGATGTGTGTCTTTCAAGAAGTTTCATGATTTTCTCTACTTTTGCTTTTGTATTTTATTTAAAAAAATTTTTCAGGTTAATTTGAGGGTACAAAGAATTAGGTTACAGTGTTTGTATTTGTTATGTATAGTCTTCTTTGCAGTTGTGTCCTGCCCCTAGAGGGGTGCCCCTATCTTGAATTAAGTTTTTCTCTTGTGTGAGTCTGTATTAGATCCTCTACTAGCTTCATATTAGTATTCTGTACATTGGATAATTGTTTGTTTGTTTGTTTGTTTGTTTTTGTAGAGACAGAGTCTTACTTTATTGCCCTCGGTAGTGGGTAGTGCCCGTTGGAGGTGCCAGCAACCTTCAACTTCTGGGCTCTTGCCTCAGCCTCCCAAGTAGCTGGGACTACAGGCGCCTGCCACAATATCCGGCTATCTTTTGTTGCAATTTGGCTGTGCCGGGTTTGAACCTACCACCCTCAGTTATATGGGGGCCCCACTGAGCCTCAGGCGCCACCTGGATAATTGGTTTTTCATTCTTGTAATACTTTACTGAGAAGAATGAATTTCTCTATTGCATTTTTTTTCTACTCTTTCTTGTGGAGTATATCCTTCTTCCTACTTAACTGGGGTTTACTTTGCTTTTCTGTTTCTATATTATTATTATTATTTTTTTTGAGACAGAGCCTCAAGCTGTCCCCCTGGACAGAGTGCCGTGTCATTACAGCTCACAGCAACCTCCAACTCCTGGGCTCAAGCGAGTCTCCTGCCTCCGCCTCCCAAGTAGCTGGGACCACAGGCGCCCGCCACAACGCCTGTTTTTTGGTTGCAGCCGTCATTGTTGTTTGGCTGTCCGGGCTGGGGATTCGAACCGCCACCTTAGGTGTACGTGGTTGGAGCCTTAGCCGGTTGAGCTATAGGCACCGAGCCGAGACAGAGTCTCACTTTATCACCCTTGGTAGAGTGCTGCCATGGCATCACACAGCTCACCGCCACCTCCAACTCCTGGGCTTAGGCAATTATCATGCCTCAGCCTCCCAAGTAGCTGGGACTACAGGGGCTCGCCACAACACCCGGCTATATTTTTGTTGCAGTTTGACCGTGGTCAAGTTCGAACTCACCACCCTCAGTATATGGGGCCGGCGCCCTACCCACTGAGCCACAGGTGCTGCCCACCCTGTGCATTTTAATAAATATATGCTCTCATTTCAATACATTCTGAATAGACCAAGGTCTGTCTGGCGCCCTCTAGGCAATTGGAAAGCAGAAGCCAATACCCAGCCATTCTCCATTCCAAAGGCTAATGGTTGTAATTGGGAACCCTTAGTGTTCTCTTTAGCTGCCCATCTTTGGCAATTCACTCATTAACACCTCCACGGGAGGGAGGGCAAGAGAAAGGAAAAAGAGGCTCGACGCCTGTGGCTCAAGTGGCTAAGGCCCCAGCCACGTACACCTAAGATGGCAGGTTCGAATCCAGCCCGGGTGATGACAGCTGAAACCAAAAAATAGCCGGGTGTTGTGGCCAGTGCCTGTGGTCCCAGCTGCTTGGGAGGCTGAGGCAGGAGACTCGCTTGAGCCCAGGAGCTGGAGGTTGTGATGAGCTCTGATGCCAGGGCACTCTACCCAGGGGGATAGCTTAAGGCTCTGTCTACAAAAAAAAAATAAAAAATAAAATAAAAAGAAAGGAAAAAGACCCAAACTTAAAACATGTGGCTACATGTTAACAGCTCCAGTGAATATCTGGTGAAACAATAGGTTTGGGGATCCTTATAACTGAAAAGGTGTTTGGAACTCACTCTGGGTTTCACAGTTGATACAATAGCTTTCTTTTTCTTTAATATCATGGATAAGCGAGAGCTAACAGCAATTCTAGCTTTCTTTACTTTGAAAGGCTGATATTTTCCTCCTTAGTGTATAGGTAATAAGTTACGGATTTCCTATAATCTAACTTCTTAAGAGTATTCTTTATTTGGTTGGGTTATTTATTTATTTATTTATTGAGACAGAGTCTCACCTTGTCGCCCTTAGTAGAGTGCTATGGTGTCACAGCTCACAGAAACCTCAAACTCTTGGCTTAAGCAATTCTCTTGCCTCAGCCTCCCAAGTAGCTGGGACTACAGGCACCTACTACAACGCCCAGCTATTTTTTTGTTGTTGTCACTGTCATTGTCATTGTTGTTTAGCCGGCCCAGGCTGGGTTTGAATCCACCAGCCCCAGTGCATGTGGCCGGCACCCTAACCACTGAATACAGGCACCAAGCCTTAAGAGGTATGCTTTGAAATAGCCTCAGAGGCTCAGCGCCTGTGGCTCAAGTGGCTAAGGTGCCAGCCACATATACCTAAGGTGGCGGGTTCAAATCCAGCCCCGGCCCAACAACAATAATAGCTGCAACCAAAAAATAGCCAGGCGTTGTGGTGGGCACCTGTGGTCCCAGCTACTTAGGAGGCTGAGGCAGGAGACTCGCTTGAGCCCAGGAGTTGGAGGTTGCTGTGAGCTGGGATGCCACGGCACTCTACCCCAGGGGACAGCTTGAGGCTCTGTCTCAAAAAACAGAAAAAAGAAAAAAATGAAATAGCCTCAGAAATTACTATAGCTGGGTAGTGTCTGTGGTTCAGTGAGTAGGGCACTGGTCCATATACCAACAGTGTGGATTCAAACCTGGCCCTGGCAACAAAAAATAGCCAGGCATTGTGGTAGGCACCTATAGCCCTAGCTATTCGGGAGGCTGAGGCAAGAGAATCGCCTAAGCCCAAGAGCTGGAGGTTGCTGTGAGCTATGACGCCACAGTGCTCTACCAAGGGCAACAAAGACTCTCTAAAAAAAAAAAAAAAAAAGAAAGAAAGAAATTACCCTAGCTGTATTAATAAGAACTCTGAGATTACCTTGAACTCTAGAAGTCTTGCATTGTAAGCAAGACACTTTTAAAGATGGGAACTAGATCTTTAAAAGGTAAGTTTTAGCTTTGTTAATGGCATAATATCATTATTTTGCTGAACCATTATTAAGGGAAAATGTCAAAGCCAGAAATAGAACCAGCGTATCCCAGCCCTGGGTCTAAGGTCATTCTGTGATAATCTATGAATGATTTCTATTCTGAATATAGAAGCTGGCAAGTCTCAGAGACACAAGTGTTTGCCAGTGAATTCCACAAATGAGATTTGTAATTTGGGATGAAGCATTTGCAAAACTATGTGTCTGAGGCAGTCAGACCAATAGCCCTCAGAGGAGTTTGCCTTGTTTTTTTTTTTTTTTTTCTTTTTGGTTTTAGGAAAATGCTATAGACTTCATCTTTTAATCATAAAATACCTAAAAGACACATTATCTACTAAAAATTCTTTGAAAAAGAAAAAGGCTTTCATGTTGAATTGAATAGTACAGAAATCCTACCTCACTTGCAAAGCATTTAACTTTTGTAATCAAGAGAAGGGAATGATTCCCTACAATAAACAATTTCTAGGATGCTTCTTCCCTCATCACCTGTTTTAATGAAAATAATGTAAATGAATTGCTAATTTAATGTCTGCATTTGCTAAATATGTATCTTTTTACTTTTGCCCAGGTGATTACTGTCTATCTTCGATTTGTAATTTCTCAACTGGAAGATAGTGACATTATTTAATTCATTATATCCTGTGCCTAGCAATGTGTACACATAATAACATAATAAATATTCTTTTTTTTTTTTTTTTGAGGCAGTCTTAATGCCATCACTTGGAGTAGAGCACCATGGAGTTATAGCTCACAGCAACCTCAAACTCTTGAGCTCAAGTGATCCTCTTGCTCAGTCTCCCAAGCAGCTGGGACTACGGGCGCCCACCTCGATACCCAAGTAGGTTTTCTTTTTTTTTCTTTGTATTAGTTTTTCTATTTTTAGCAGAGTCAGGAGTCTTGCTTTGCTCAGGCTGGTCTTGAACTCCTGAGCTCAACCAATCCACCCGCCTCAGCCTCCCAGATTACAAGCATGAGCCACCACACCCAGCCTATGATAAATATTCTTGGATAATTTCTGTCTTCAGTTCGTGATGATTGTTTCCTCCTAGGAACTAGAAAACAAGTGTTTTGGTGGTTTTTTTTTTTTTTTTGAGACAGAGCCTCAAGCTGTCCCCCTGGGTAGAGTGCTGTGGCATCACAGTTCACAGCCCCCAACTCCTGGGCTCAAGTGAGTCTCCTGCCTCCGCCTCCCAAGTAGCTGGGACCACAGGCGCCCACCAGAATGCCCGGCTATTTTTTGGTTGCAGCCGTCATTGTTGTTTGGCGGGCCTGGGCTGGATTCGAACCCACCAGCTCAGGTGTATGTGGCTGGTGCCTTAGCTACTTGAGCCACAGGTGCCGAGCCACGAGTGTTTATTTTGGAGTTTTTGTTCGTTTCTTTGCCATTAATCAGTTACTTAATTATAAACAGTCTTATTTAACTGATTTTTTTTTTTTTTTTTTACAGTTTTTGGCTGGGGCTGGGTTTGAACCCACAACCTCTAGCATATGGGGCTGGCCCCCTACTCCTTTTACTGCTTTGAGCCACAGGCGCCACCCATCTTTAAAAAAAAAAAATAGTGTCTTACTCTGTTGCACAGGCTCAAGTACCACGGTCTCAGCCTCGCTCACAGCCTTCTCCAACTCCTGGATCCAAGAGATCCTCCTGCCTCAGCCTCTCGAGTAGCTGGGACTACAGACATGTGCCACGTAATGCCCCAATAATTTTTCTATTTTTAGTAGAGACGAGTTCTCACTCTTACTCAGGCTGTTCTGGAACTCCTGAGCTCACAAGATCCTCCTGCCTCAGCCTCCCAGAGTGCTAGGATTACAGGGTAAGCCACCAAACCTGGCTTTACTTGACAATTATTCCCTCGTTTCTTTTTTTTGAGACAGAGTCTCACTATGTTGCCCTCAGTAGAGTGCAGTGGTGTCACAGCTCACAGCAACCTCCAACTCTTGGGCTTAAGCGATTCTCTTACCTCAGCTTCCCAAGTAGCTGGGACTACAAGCACCCACCACAACGCCTGGCTATTTTTTGTTGCAGTTGTCATTGTAGTTTAGCTGGCCCAGGCCAGGTTTGAACCCGCCAACTTTGGTGTATGTGGCTGGCACCATAACCACTGTGCTATGGGAGCTGAGCCAGATGATTGTATCACTGTTATTGAAAATATTTATACCTCAAGAAATTCCTGGCTGACCTATAATTGTCCAGGTCATAGCCTAGGTGACAATGCATAGCATGGAGAGAGATGACTACAAAGAAAATGCTTGGCATGGATCTCAATTTCCAGAAACACTACAGTTCATCTACTTGCCTAAATTTACCTCTGGTGACCATGCTTTGTTTTGGCCATAATAATCATCCTAAAAATTAATACTACCAGCTCAGCTCCCATAGCACAGTGGTTACAGTGCCAGCCACATACACCAAGGGTGGAGGGTTCAAACGTGGCCCAGCCTAGCTAAAGAACAATGACAACTGCAACAAAAAAATAGCTGAGCGTCATGGTGGGCATCGGTAGTCCCAGCTACTTGGGAAGCTGAGGCAAGAGAATTGTTTAAGCCCAAGAGTTTGAGGTTGCTGTGAGCTGTGACATAATGGTGCTCTACCAAGGGCAACATAGTGAGACTCTGTCTCAAAAAAAAAAAAAAAAAATTGGCTCAGCACCTGTGGCTCAATCGGCTAAGGCACCAGCCACATACACCTAAGGTGGCGGGTTCAAATCTCCAGCCTGGGCCCGCCAAACAGCAATGATGGCTGCAACCAAAAAATGGCCGGCGCTGTGGCGGGCGCCTGTAGTCCCAGCTACTTGGGAGGCTGAGGCAGGAGACTCGCTTGAGCCCAGGAGTTGGAGGTTGCTGTGAGCTGTGATGCCATGGCACTCTACCCAGGGGGATAGCTTGAGACTCCGTCTCAAAAAAAAAAAAAATTAATATTATGTACATTTTTGTAGCCATTATAAAATTTCAGCCCATAGTTTGCTCACAATCATGTATCAAACATTTTATTTTGGATTCAGATTATTTTTCAGCAGCAGAATCTCCGTAATTAAAATTTAGTGATATATGGTAGCCAGTGGCATTAGCATTTTAAGAGTTTATTTCTATATTTTAAGAAAAAATACAAATTTCAAAAATTCATGTACAAGTTTTTATTTTATCCCAAGAATCGTGACTTTCATTTATCATCATTCTATATATTTTTTATAAAATATGAGACCAGTTTTAAAAAGGTTTCCACCCACCCAACTAAACACGAGCTGAACAGTCTGCGAAAATACTATGCAATCTGGTGAAACCTACATTACAAACGGAGGAATTGAAGCATGTTTTTATCATTTTGGAATAGAATGTTAAATTCCAGCCATTCTAACTAAGAAACTGTGCTAACAGTTGATTTTGAATATGACAAGCCTAATCCAGAGTAACCAAATGTTTTTATCACAATTAAAAAAAAAAATGTCCTGGCTTTCCCTCTTACCTTCCTTGAACAAAAGTGGGAAAGATAGCTAAAGACCTCTCTGTTCCTTGGTTCCAGGAACCCTGGGTATCCTTCAACATTCTCTAGCCTTGTGGATTCCATTCCTCTATTCCTATAATTGCCTGCATTCCTGGCTAATCCAAAAGTCAACTAACCAAAGGTTCTTCCTTCAGATAGGAAATGTTTGCAGGATAATATGTGGCAATTCACATCTGGGATAGATAGTAGAATAGATGCCGGCTTACATAACTTCTCTCCTAAAAGATTTTTCCAATTATATTTTAATTTTTAAAACTTGCAACATAAAAGGAAAAAATAAACTCTGAAACTAAGAAAGGGGCCAATCTCGTACCACATTTTATGAATCCCTTCTCATGCCTTCTTTCAGCTTCTTTCTGTTGCTTCGCATGGGTTGAATCCAACAAGCACTCTGAGGCACTTGAAGATAATTCATCCACTCTGCTTTCTTTTAATATAAATAGAAAATTTAGGCTCGGCACCTGTGGCTCAAGAGGCTAAGGCGCCAGCCACATACACCTGAGCTGGCGGGGTCGAATCCAGCCGGGGGCCCACCAAACAATGATGGCTACACCCAAAAAATAGCTGGGCATTGTGGCAGGTGCTTGTCGTTCCAGCTACTTGGGAGGCAGAGGCAGGAGAATCACTTGAGCCCAGGAGTTGGAGGTTGCTGTGAGCTGTGATACCACAGCACTCTACCCAGGGGGACAGCTTGAGGCTCGGTCTCAATAAATAAATAAATAAATAAATAAGAAGAAAGAAGAAATATCTAGCAGGAAATAATAAGATGGATGATGGGTTTTTAGGCAGAAGAAGGAAAATATGGAAGGCAAATAACAGACATTTGATTTAGAGAAATAGATGTTTTTTCCAGTCTGTCACTGAACATAACAGAAATTTATGAAAAAAAAAGTATGCCAACTATTTAATTTTTTGCCTCAATAAAATTTTCAAAATCTGCCAGCTATTGTTGAAAATTAGCAAAGCAGCCAGGATACCTGGGGCTTAATGGAAATGCTAGCTCTGTCTCATCATTGTGATATGTTGTTTCCTAATAAATATTTTTATGAGATTAAAAAAAAAAGAAATTTATGTTTATGAGAGTTTGGAACTAGTAAAACTAAAATCTTTTCAAAGGTAACAATGTAGCAGATTGCTAAATGTCCCCCAATATCTCTTTTCTCCTTCTTCCATAATAATAGCATTTTAGCTGGCACTTGGTTAACAAGGTAGATTTTCTTTCACAGCCTTGCTTCTATCTAGGTGTGTATAGGTGTGGCCGTGTGACTAAATTCTAGGCTATGAAATGTGGGCGGGGGAGCGATGACGCAGCCCTCCAGAGGTCTTCCCTTAAAAGGATTAGATCGGTGTCTTCCTAGACCTTTCTGTCCTTCGCAGGGGCTGGAGATAGGGTTGCCAGGTTTAGCAAATAAAACAAAGAATGCCCAGCTCAGTTTTAATTTCAGATAAGCAACAAAGAAATTTTGAATTATATATATGTATCAATTACTGCATGAAACATACACTAAAAAATCATTTTTGAGGCCAGGCTTGATGGCTCATGTCTGTAATCCTAACACTCTGGGAGGCTGAGGCAGGATTGCTTGAGCTCAGGAGTTCAAAACCAGCCTGAGCGAGAGCAAGACCCTGTCTCTCCTAAAAAAATAGAAGAAAACGTCTGAGCGTTGTGGTATGCAACTGTAGTCCCAGCTACTGGGGAGACTGAGACAGGAGGGTCAATTGAGCCCAGGAGTTTGAGGTTGCTGTGAGATAGGCTGACTCCCCAGCACTTTAGCCTGGGGCAACAGAGTGAGACTGTCTCCTCCTCCCCCTCCAAAAAAGTATAAGTTGGCTCATGAAGCTTTTGTTTGGAAACAGTGCATATCATTTGCTCATAGTTCATTGGTCAAAAGAAGTCCCATGGCTACTCCTGAGATAAATAAGCTGAGAAGTTATTATCCTCCCAGACAGAGCAACTTCTTAGGGAGAAGCATCAAATACAGATGAACCTAATGTAATCTACCGCAATATTAATGATATATTATTTTTTCATTTTTGAGACAGAGTCTTATTCTGCTGCCCAGGTTAGAGAGTCATGATGTCAGCCACCGCTCAGCCTCCCAAGGGAAGAATGTTTATTATGAATAGTGATATTCTGGGTTAGGGTAGGTAGGACTAAACGTTGGCAATGAATACTAGTTTCTGATTTCTATATTTTTCCAATGTTACAGGATTTTGCAATGAATATCTATTAATTTTAGATTAAAACGATGTTTAAGTCTAAAAATGAAAAAAAATCTTACTTTTTCCTGCTTTTCAGGAAACACGGCATTCTCTGTCATTAGCAGGCATGGAAAACATGCTGTGCCCAACTCACAGAATAATGGTAAACACATGAAATAAGTAAATAAATAAATATATTACTTTCTAAAATGAATCTTGATTGATACCAAATGCATAATCGATTAGGTGAAGGTTCTGTGAATTCTACATAAAGGCTATCATGAAATTCCAATCTAGTCAAGGATGAAAATGACCATATATAAAAAAAAAACTACAGAGCGTTCATATACATGCATTAGAACTCAGAACAGAGAAAGAGCGATGGTGGTTCCTGGGGGATTCTGTGGACTTGACTTTGTGTGGAGAAAAGGAAGAGGGGAGGACATGGAACTGCCAGGTCTTCTGACCATTCTAGAGTAGCATGGCTTTGCCATTAGCAGGCATCCAGCGTCAATGACCATTTGAGCATTTTCAGTTAATAGGCTGTGTGACATGAGTGATAGCTGAGAAGTCAGTAGAAAAGGCAGATCAGTCATGAGAAGTATGGCTAAGAGAAGAGCTATATTTTTAGCATATTTATTATTTAATTTTTTTTTTTTTGAGACAGAGTCTCACTATGTTGCCCCTGGTAGAGAGTATAGTAGTGTTACAGCTCACAGCAACCTCAAACTCTTGGGCTTAAGTGGTTCTCTTGCCTCAGCCTCCCAAGTAGCTGGGACTACAGGCGCCCACCACAATGCCCACCTATTTTTTTTTGTGTGTGTGTGGTTTTTGGCCAGGGCTGGGTTTGAACCCACCACCTACGGCATATGGGGCCGGCGCCCTACTCCTTTGAGCCACAGGTGCCGCCCTGCCCAGCTATTTTTTGTTGCAGCTGTTGTTGTTTAGCTGGCCCGGGCTGGTCCAGCTCTGGTGTATGTGGCTGGCGTCCTAGCCGCTGAGCTACACATGCCGAGCCTTTTTTTTTTTTTTTTAGCATATTTAGATAAGGAACCTCGTTATTCCCACATAAGATCAATACAGTATGCCAACTGCCCTTGGCACTCCCAAGAAAGATCTACAAATAGCTCACTGTTAAGGGAGATGAAAATGGGAGATAAATGTTTCTACAATTACTTTTCTGCCTCCAGACATAATCAGAGGGGTACTTGGCCTTGGTATATGGTTAAGAAAAACTGCAATTTCAAAATCTCAGCCAGTTTGTTCTAGAGGAGCTGAGGATAGTATTGTTTTAGAGAACATTTTCTATTTCCTCATTCTCTTTTCTTTTCTTTTCTTTTTTTTTTTTTTTTGAGACAGAGTCTCACTATGTCACCCTGGGTAGAGTGTCGTGGTATCACAGCTCACAGCAACCTCCAACTCTTGGGCTTAAGTGATTCTCTTGCCTCAGCCTCCCAAGTAGCTGGGACTACACGCGCCTGCCACAGCGCCTGGCTATTTTTTGGTTGTAGTTGTCACTGTTGTTTGGTAAGAGGGAGCTGGGTTCGAACCCACCAGTATATGTGGCTGGCGCCCTAGCCTCTGTGCTACAGGCTTATTTTCTTGTCTTAATTGTGTAGAGGCCGAGAGCAGGAGAGAAGTATTGAAACTGATCTGTGTGGTCCGCTGGAATGTGCTTTCTACCCAAGCGGGGGCAGCCATGTAGATTTTGTTGCTTCTAGGAAACTGGTTCCTTTGTAATATGGATTTAGACTATTATCAGTCTCTGAGGATTGTTTGTCCTTGGGAGAAGAATGTGAACGTGTGTGAGGAGACGTAAGTGGGTGTTTCTGTGTAGTGGATGTGTTTGAGTCTGTTTCTCAAGAGTTACTCACGAGGATTCCTAGCCTCGGGGAAAATGAGGACTTTTACCTCACTTTGATAAGCAGATCTCAAAGAGAGTAGGACGCTAAGTGCCAAAACCAACCCTGAACAGTGCTGCCTGACAAAGCTGTTTCACTGAGGCCTTGAAGTGGCCTCTTGGGTGAGGTATTTTCTAAAGCAGGACTTAGCAAGCTGGGGCTAAATCTGGCCCACTGCTGTTTTTGTAAATAAAGCTTTATTGGAACATAGCCATGCCCATTTGTTTATGTATTTTCTATAGCTGCTTTTATGTTTCTGTGGTTGAGTTGAGTAATTGGGATGGAGACCATATTACTCACAAAACCTAAAATACAGGCTCGGCGCCTATAGCTCAACCGGCTAAGGCGCCAGCCACATACACCTAAGGTGGCGGGTTTGAATCCCCAGCCCGGACCCGCCAAACAACAATGATGGCTGCAACCAAAAAATAGCCGGACGTTGTGGCGGGCGCCTGTGGTCCCAGCTACTTGGGAGGTGGAGGCAGGAGACTCGCTTGAGCCCAGGAGTTGGAGGTTGCTGTGAGTTGTAATGCCATGGCACTCTACCCAGGGGGACAGCTTGAGGCTCTGTCTCAAAAAAAGAAAAAAGAAAAAAAAAAACTTAAAATACAGTAGAACCTCCATAGCTGACCACTTCCCTACATTGATCACCTCCTGAAGTTAGCCTAATTTTCATAGACCAGACATGCACCATGTATGTATCAGTACAGTAAGCTTAATTCCTTATGTTGACTACTTCCATACGTTAACCAGTTTGTTATCGTTCCTTGGGTAGTCAGCTTACAGAGGTTCTACTGTACTTACCATCTTGCTTTATGCAGAAAAAGTTTGCTGGCCTATGGTCTAATGTCAGCACCTCCAAAGAGAAAATTGCACATTAGCTAGGTGTTGTGGCAGGTGCCTGTAGTCCCGGCTACTCGGGAAGCTGAGGCAAGAGAATCACCTAAGCCCAAGAGTTGGAGGTTGCTGTGAGCTGTGACATCACAGAACTCTACTGAGGGTGATAAAGTGAGACTCTGTCTCTAAAAAAAAGAGAGAGAGAGACAGAGAAAATTGCATGTTATCAACATTACCCTTGAAAATCCTTTAGGAGGCTCAGCACCTGTGGCTCAAGTGGCTAAGGTGCCAGTCACATACACCTAAGGTGGTGGGTTCGAATCCAGCCCAGGCCCGCCAAACAACAATGACGGCTGCAACCAAAAAATAGCCAGGCGTTGTGGCGGGCACCTGTGGTCCCAGCTACTTGGGAGGTTGAGGCAGGAGACTCACTTGAGCCCAGGAGTTGGAGGTTGTGAGCTGTGATGACACAGCACTCTACCCAGGGGGACAGGTTGAGGCTCTGTCTCAAAAAATAATAACAATAAAATTAAATTAAATTTAAAAAAAAAAAGAAAGAAAATCCTTTAGGAAGTGAAGGTAGGTACATTGTCACCCAATAAACCCCTGGAGGATGTTATTGTTTCTTCCACTGAATGCTCAGTGAAGTGGTTGGCACATATTTGTGGAGCATGTTGTGGAAAAAAGGGCACATACCTAATGGCTGAATTGCCCTTAGCACAGAGAGATGGGACGCCTGGGGAAACGCTATTAATGAGAGGCGTGGAGACTCAGTCTCCCATCTCATTTGCACTTTTGGTTGAAAGCTTTGGAAGAGGGCAACATCTGTGGCTCAGTGGGTAGGGCGCTGGCCCCATATACCAAGGGTGCAGTTCAAACCTGGTCCTGGGCTCAGCACCTGTGGCTCAAGAGGCTAAGGCGCCAGTCACATACACCTAAGGTGGCGGGTTCAAATCCAGCCCGGACCTGCCAAACAGCAATGATTGCTGCAACCAAAAATAGCTGGGCACTGTGGCAGGCGCCTGTGGTCCCAGCTACTTGGGAGGCGGAGGCAGGAGACTCGCTTGAGCCCAGGAGTTGGAGGTTACTGTGAGCTGTGTGATGCCACGGCACACTACCGAGGGTGACAAAGTGAAACTCTGTCTCTACCAAAAAAAAAAAGAATTGAATAAGAAAAGTCTTTCTGCACAGGAAGGAAACAAGAGACGCAGCTAAGTGGTTGTGTGATTTGGGAACAAATGTGAGATTAATTTGCGATTTCTTTTTCCTCAGTTCTATAGAAAGGTGACTCACTCTTGAAAAGGATGGAGAATGTGAGCTTTCCAGGGCAAGAGGATAAATACACAAGTTCCATAAAGAAGAAAATGCTTTCCACTTGAATGTTTTTGACACATAGCTTCATAAAACAAGGTAACTGCTCTTTTCATCTCCACCACCAATTTCTTTCTCACCTGGTGACCTTTTTTTTTTGAGACAGAGTCTTATTTTGTTGTCCCTCAGTAGAGTGCAGTGGCATCACAGCTCACAGCAACCTCTAACTCTTGGGCTTAAGGGATGATTCTCTTGCCTCAGCCTCCCAAGTAGCTGGGACTACAGGCACCCGCCACAATGCCTGCCTATGCCGCCTCAATGACTGCCTGTTTGATGTTGTTGTTGTTATTGTCATTGTTGTTTAGCAGGCCCGGCTGGGTTTTAATCTGCCAACCCCAGTGCATGTGGCCAGTGCCCTAACGACTGAGCTATGGGCACCATGCTTGGAGACCATTTTTAACCAGAAAACAAAGGGGGTCATTGCATACCGCTTTTGTCTTCTGGTTGAACCACCAGCCCACCCATGCTAAGTACTTACTCTAACACTGATTGAGGTGTGGATGCGTCTAGCCTGGCAGCACACTCTGCTGGATTTGTGCTTCTACCAGGTTACAACTGGCTACATATCAGAGATCTCCAATTTATACACTGGAACCCAACCTGCAAAATCCAATTTACTAATTTAAAATTGGGCTTTCTTATCACTACAAGGGGTACCGTAGAACCTAGATGCAACCTGATTTGGAATTCCAATTACAGTTTTGAAAATGCAGATGCATCAGGTGAGGAACTGAGTTGATAAAAACGGCAAGTTGGCTGGGTATGGTGGCTCACACCTATAATCTCAGCACTCTGGGAGGCTGAAGCAGGTGGATCGCCTGAGCTCAAGAGCTCAAGACCAGCCTGAGGTAGAGTGAGACACCATCTCTAAAAATAGCCAGGTGTTGTGGCAGGTGTATGTACTCCCTGCTTACTCCAGAGGCTTAGGCAAAAGGATCACTTGAGCCCAAGAGTTTGACGTTACTGTGAGCTATGACATCACGGCATTCTACCTAGGGTGACAGAGTAAGACTGTCTCAAAAAAAAAGGTAAGTTAAGTAGTACCTGACTTCTGAACCAGAGCTGCACACTCAAATCTTCTGGGAGGGCTCAGTGCCTGTGCTCAGTGGTTAGAGCACCAGCCCCATACACTGAAGCTAGTGAGTATGAACACAGCCTGGGCCTACCAAACAACAATGACAACTCCAACCAAAAAATAGCCAGGTGTTGTGGCAGGTGCCTGTGGTCCCAGCTGTTTGGGAGGCTGAGGCAAGAGAATCGTTTAAGCCCAAGAATTTGAGGTCGCTGTGAGCTGTGATGCCACAGTACTCTTTTGAGGGTGACATAGTAAGTTTCAAAAAATAATAATAATAATAAAAATCAGGGAGTTTAAAAAAACTCCTGAGGCAAAATCAAACAACAAACAGACAAACAATAAAAAAAATTCTGAGGGGCTGTGCCTGTGACTCAGTGGTCAGGGTGCTGGCCCCATATACCCAGGGTGGGGGGTTCAAACCTGACCCCAGCCAAACTGTAACAAAAAAATAGCTGGGCATTGTGGCGGGCATCTGTAGTCCCAGCTACTCAGAAGGGTGAGGCAAGGGAATCGCCTAAGCCCAGGAGTTGGAGGTTGCTGCGAGCTGTGACACTGCAGCACTCTACCATGGGCGATAAAGCGAAACTCTGTCTCTGCAAAAAAGAAAACCTCTGAGGCTCAGGCCACGGTGGATGGAGGTGGATCAATTCAATCTGTCTGCATGTGGGACCCAGGCAGCAGGATGTTTTTCATCCCTACAGGGGATCTCATTGGGCCAGCAGTATGTTATGAAAAAGAAAATGGTGACATTGAGCACTGCCATCGGAACTTGACACTTCAGAAATCGTGAAAGGCTTTGCATCTTGCTCCCTCTTACTCTAGAGCAGGAGGCATTTAGAAATCCTGATTTAATCCAGAAATGTGAACTGTTCTGTTTGGACTTCAGGAAAGTACATGTGGGCGATGTCGCCATGAGATCACGTTAACCATCTGGCCATGCAGCAGGAAGTTATTCTGGTTTTGTATAAAATGAAATAAGTAGGGTGAGGCAGCAATAACCACTTACCCAAGCAGCTTCCATTTTCTCAGTGGTATACGAGGGAATTCATCTTACCCAAGGGATTTTTCTTTCTCTCTTATTTTCATAGAAAAATAATTCAAAAGCTAAGATTTAATTTGATTAGATTGTGACTTTTATATTAAGAAATAAACTAAGACTCCAAAGATTTTAATGAAAACATAAAGCTCAGAGCCTCAAGCTGTCCCCCTGGGTAGAGTGCTATGGCATCACAGCTCACAGCAACCTCCAACTCCTGGGCTCTAGCGAGTCTCCTGCCTCAGCCTCCCAAGTA